>JAJVSH010000071.1:603887-615320 GCA_021460005.1 Tetramorium alpestre | reverse complement strand
ATTTTCTTTCCTTTTCTCTCTTACGATTCCCTACAAATGGCGGAACCAATCAAAAGCTGGCCTTCGGTGTCCTAACTCTTACTAGAGGAACTCTAGGAGAAATCTACTCATGGCGCCATCGGCCGGCTGGTACTAAGTTATCGATTTAGTTATCGATCGCCGTTATTACGTACTATTGTACACTGGGTAAAAGGTCATATACATATAATTAAATCCAAAAAGATCTGATGACATATATAATTTTATCTGATAATATATAATAATATATTAATATTCAAATAAAATCATATCGCACCAAAATTCGGATATCATTATATATTATCATGTATGACATAAGATTTTTTCATACCTAATTATACATATTTACATCTGATTATATTAAACCATTTTTTCTCGAGAATTTAATATTTCAACGTAAATTTGAACTTTAGTGAATCGCGCGCATCTTATCCTCTATTTACCTAGCGAACAATAGTACGTAATAACGGCGATCGATAACTAAATCGATAACTTAGTACCAGCCGGCCGATGGCGCCATGAGTAGATTTCTCCGTCCCCCTTGCCCCGCGAGAGGGGCCACAGAACGAATTATTGAAGGGCAGTGTACGTCATAAGAGCCGGAGCACGCTGTCGCACGGCTCAGAATTGTTCGGACTGTGTCTCGGAGAGTAAGCGCGCAGCGCGCGACAGTGACGTTCCGCTTCCCCATCAATTTTTCATCGTCCGTCTCGCCGTCTTTCCTTTTCGCCTTCCGCTCGTGTCTACATACTACGTACGTGGCGGGCGAGCAACCTTGATAACATGTGCGGTAAGTACACAGTGAATTTTAGCGCCGTCGCCGTGTCGCCGCGCGTTGCGGTACGTCGCGCTTTCTCCATTTCTCTATCGCGGTTCGCGGCAATGACCACGTCGATTATTCGCTCATTTACGCGCCCGTGACGTTACGCGCTCGTGAATTTCGTCAGGTCACGCGCACAAGTGCCGTTCACGTCGCCACGATACTCGGAAAACGATCGTGTGAATTTCAGCAACGAGATTACGCCCAGCTGCGTGGAACGTATTTGCTTTCTACACGCCGCGCCGGTATGCAATTATCGAATTGTCCACTGATGTTACGAGCGCGACTGACAGACGTATGGAAGAAACAGGAAGAAACATTTCAAAATTCAAAAATTGCATAGACAAGACGTAAATAGTTATTGAAATTGTTATTTTTTTCTTTCTTATGCTTTCTTATGAAAGTTTATTATCTTTAGTACACATTATTATCCAATCTAGTGAGAAATGATGATCGAAAAGACATCTAATCGATATCGACGTTGATATCGATTTTCGACATAAAAAACATCGATTTGACATCGATTTGATCAATCATTTCTCATTGGAAAAGTCTTACTTGTCGCTTACAGTAAGATACTTTTCATCTTACTAGCATCGTAGCATGGAAACATTTTGACGTCAAAAAAATGATATGAATATTTAATACAAGTAATGATTTTATCTCTCCAGTGCATATGTTCGAACATGTATTCTTTTTCTATTATTTGTGTGCCTTTTATTACCTTTTATAATCTAGAATAATAGAGCTCCGATTTATTGTTTCACTATACATATACATTATTTGCGAAATGACGAAATTTTGTTGATCGTCAATTGTCTATTATTCAATGTCATTTTTAATGCGCTAATCCGCAAAATGTATTACCTGTCTTTGCAAAACGATAAAAGAAAATATTACATATAATAGTGATAACTTTAATACCGAAAGAAACACATACATGTTTAAGAAAGCTTGTCATCGGACTTGTAAACACTTGTAAGTACGATGTGTTCTAATTTTAGACAAAATGTCAGTTGATTTTATAATGCAAGTAGCAAATCGTACGTACTTTTTAGCCATTGTATAGACATTGTACATTTGAAAAAATTATCATCATTAATAAAAATCAAATTTCATTACAATTTTTATATGTATTGTATAATATTATGTACATATATGTATATGTATAATATAATATACATGTATATATAATATACATGTATAAAATTAAATTTATTTAAGTAATATTGAAACAGCTCAAGTTTGAAATACAATTATATAAGATCTCACAAGTAATTTGACTAATTTGATTATGAGTGACAAGTAACGATTGATCAAAGACTCGAGGATATCGGAGATGCCACGTCGGTCGGCGTGACGTTTGTATGCGCTCGTAGGAATGTTACAGCATGCATTCATTTTCCTATGGAATGTATGAGACTCGACTTCTTAGGATGTATCTGAGCTATCTTCGAAATAGTACCAAGTCGATAAAAATTTGTGAGATTGTTCTTTAGCCTTCCTGATGTGCTGCAAAAAAAAACTTTAAATGAATCCACTATATAGTTACTAACATAAGTAATAACGATTTTAATTTTCACTGACTTCCCACGTATTCTTATTCTTATGGAAAGAGGCGGTCTTGAAGAATAAAAATATTGAAGAAATGATTCCAACATTTTCAATTTTTTTGTACTAGAGTATACGGATAGCTGAAACTATCTACCAAGTTTCAATTCTTCACTACATCGTTTTAAATAAATAAATTATCAACTGACAAAAATATGCTATCAGTACCACAAATAATGTTGGAACAAACATTTGTAATATGAAAAATATCTTTCTAGGAGTAAAAATAAGACTGTAAGTATAGTTCGAGTTCCTTACATCTAGATTTATTAAGGCATAGATATTCAAGTATTTCAAATTTTATGTACTTTTATCTAAGATTGTACCTCCAATTCATCCTTAAATTCAGACGTCGACCTACACATGGCGTGTGTTTCGGTATTTACCATATAGCTTGACACTTTCCTTAAGATTGAAATATAAAGACCATTTTCTCTTTCGAATTATATCACTTTCTTACATAATTATATCATGCAACTTTGAACTATTTGATCAAACTTGAAGTCTAGTGTTCGCAAAACGCTTGGACGATTAATTTAGAGCGTTTGAAATTCGAAACGCTTGTGTAATTCAAGCACTTGGAAAATCTACGCCGTTACCGCTACTGTGTGATTCTTCAGGACGATCGAAAAGAAATCAATAGAAAAATGATTCGAGCATGCTCTTGCGCCATACTACTATTCCCGTACCATGGTTTGTATAATAGTATTGGTGATAATTTCTGATACGTAACGATGCCGACGATCGACAACGGCGCAGTCGAGTGAAAGTCTCTTTTTCGTAGTGTGCGAACCTGAGGCGAGAGGGTGCAGCGACATAGCACAGAACAGTTACATATGACATTTAGACGCGACAGAGATATTCACTTTCGGATATGTGACTCCTTTCTCCTCGATCCCTTGTCCCCGCCATTTCGTTTGCCTCGCAAGATTCTGCTACGAATAAATTCAATTACGAAATACTCGAGTGGAAAGTTTCAAGTACTAGAATATTTAAATCATGTTTAACTCTCGATATTATACCACTTCAGTATTATATTCGATACATACGTTATTCTAATATACACTGAAAAAAAAATTCTGGTTAAAAACAAATGAATCAGAAAATCTTGTAGAATTGATCAAATATTTTGGTTATTATAAAGATTATAGAAATTCTGGTTATTATAATAGAACTCAATACCTTATAATTTATAATAACCAGAATATTTGATCAATCTTACAAGATTTTTCTGATTCGTCCGTTTTTAACCAAATTTTTTTTTTCAGTGTATGTATATATTATGTTTTAATATAAATATAAACGCAGGTTTTACTAAACTGTTTGTGAACATTTAAAGATAATTAAAGGAGTAAAGGAAATAAATTGTGTGAGCTTCTTAAGTAAAGAGATGTCTATACACGAAGAAAAAAAGGAAGGATAAACGTTCGGTAGTGCGTGTTATTTCCTCGTTAATCGAGTTTGCCGTAATTACCGCTCATAGGAAGAATATCGTGGTTTGCCGTAATTACCGCTCATAGGAAGAATATCGTGGTCAGTAGGTCGGAAGGCCAAGTTTGTCGTGCTAGATGATATCGCGCGATTTGCCATCGACTGGTCGTTCAACCGCGGTCTCATTTGTGCACGTCGGCTGTATTTTTCACGTCATGCATCGCAAAACGTTTCTCATGTTAGACGAATACTTTTACTATCTGCGCCATGTCCCGAAAGATTACCTAAATATTTTTTATGCATATTAATTCTTTCGCGCCAAATTTTTACCGTTACTTTTTATCTTTAATACAGAATAAGATATCGAAACAAGCTCGAATTTTTGTTCGAATTTATTCAAATTTTTTGCTCAAATTATGTATATATGCACATCTCTCAACTATCATCAGTCTGTTTAAAACAAAATAAAATGATAATAAAATATTATAAAATAAAATAACGTTCTTAATTGGCATTTAAAAAAACAATTGTAATAAAGTTGGATTTTAGAATCGTTAAGAAACGACTTGTACTGCTTTTCTGTCCAAGATACAGTAGCGAATTGTAATTATGATTGTGCACGAAAAATGCGAGTTATTAACTATGATGAAAAAGTATTCCTCCAATAGAAAGAATATTGTCCAAGATTGTATTTTTTGTCATAAACTACACTGAGAAAAAATCGTTTGTACGAATTAAATTTGTATAGTTGTTTAATCCAATGGTTAATTCAACAATTTTTTAGATGCACTAAAAAAAGTATAGCTCATTCGTATAATATTTTATGTCATTGTAATAATGTTTAGTTGAACGTATCAGACTAAATATTTTAGTTAGATGAAATATATTTTGTTATTTTGTTAAATGTTTTTCAACAAATATTTTTTTTCAGTGTAAGTATACATACATATCTCCGATCAGTGTGATTAATTCGAATATGATCATACTTCATGATATTGCTTCGATAAAGTAAATAATAATAGTCTCGCAAATCGCGCTTTTTAGAAAGCGTTTTTCAGAAAAAGTACAGTATACTCGGCAATTTCAAAGTATTGCCATGTTCCTTATTCGATAAGAGCTTCTTTATCGCCATGCTGCTTATCATCTGACTGTAACATCAAACCGCTTTTACAGCTGATTTCCGTAAATAAAGAAAGGAAATTGTTGATAAATTTGCAATCGCTTTGGATATTCGTATCAATCACCGCGGGAAGAACTCTCTTATCGTTCAGTACAATTAGAACTGTTTGCGTAATCTAAAATCTATAAAAACACAGTCTTGCGATAGATATGGACGGAAATTTTTTTAGTGTCTAAATCTCAAAGTAAATATTTTATTTTTATTTTACTTAATATTGTGAGGAGAAAAGTATTTTAATCTTTATTGCTAATGAAGTCACAAAGAAGTGATAGCCGATAAGCGGTATTAATTAATATTATTAATGTTACTTTCGTCATTATTTTTTATCTCATTTGTATGTCAATGATATACTCCAAGATATAATTGGATTCATCATTATTTGTTCACATCAATACTTATTTGCATATTTGTAGTGTAAAACGTATCTGCATCGAATTGATAGTTGTGTTTCCGAATCAATTACGATTTCGAAAAGTGATGACTCTTTCTTTAATAAATAAGCAGATATAATAAAGTAATAAAGAACTTAATTGTTACATTATTATATATATGTTACATTATTATATACAATATCGAAATCTAAATTGCACCTCATTCAAAGAGAGAAGGGGGAAGGGGAAGAGAGGAAATTATAAAAACATCTAGGAAACTTTCGGAGTGAAATCAACTGAAGTAAAAGTGGGACAATCTGGTGCGTCCAAAATGAATATTATAGATCTTTTCCGTATTAAAAGCGTGCTTGGATATCGTATTTTGTTCGCAGTCATTCTCAACCGTGAATCGGTAATTCTACTTGGAAATCTTATTTGGAACAAGTTTTGGATTGTTTACGTATGTCTATGTGTTTTTCTCACATTTTTATTGTTAGTGTGAAATTTATTATGAGAAAAATTTAAATTATTAAATACAATTATATCGACATTGTGGATGGCATATTTTATGATAAATGTTACGATTATGTTTGACTAGAATTACATACAATGAAAGATAAAATATATATGTATATTTATTCAGTGTACTCTATTATGTCTGATGGCACTCGATCTGTATGCAATTCCATCTGATTAGTATCGAAAAGCTATCCATTGTTATAGTAACATCGATAATGCTATCGGTTACCTATCTGTGTCCGTTGAAACAATAGCAAAATAATTTTGTAAAAAGAGAATGTTACTACATTGAAACTACTCGCTTAAATTAATATATTCCAGTCGTATTACGTAGTCTTGTAAAATGTTCCTTCTGTTAACAAACATTACTAATAAGAGTAAATGGATTCTATTGATTTCTATTATTAAAAATTGAAAATAACTGGAATTGAATTGAGCAAAAGATGAAAGATTTAGAGAATCTCTAATTTAGGATAAACATATGATTTCTATTCTTATTCAAAAAATTTCTATATTTATGTATAAAGACGTGGTTGCGATAACGTGACAATAACGTGGCCGCGACGACCTGATGTCTGAATCTCTCGTTTAGTCTCACGCGCATGAACTTTCCCTTTCACCGGCGGGTTTATGTCTCGAATTACCTGTTTTGTCTCGTCATTAGGCCAACTGGGATCTCCAGCCTTTCCTGTTTCTCATAAATGTTCACGGGCATCAGCTTTTTGCATTTTTGTAACATCCTAGAATCTGGCACCGTCGATGGACGATGTTCGATATAATGACATACACTTTATGTTTTTTAATTTTTATTTTAAACTTGTAACGATACTCTATTTTTGCACATCTGATCTTGTTCTACGAGAGAGCATGTTGATATAAAAAAAAGAACAGATTCGTTTTCAGAGTTGAGATATTTCTCAATCTTTTTACATTTCCATTAAATTGAATGAATTTTCATTTTTCCGCATTCTTTCGCAAATATGACCTTCGGGATCGTAAAGCAATGTAGAGATCAATGAAATTAAGAGATGGCTTGTTATGTGATGATGGATGCTTAACATGAATGTTTGATTTTCTTTAGCTGATCAAATACATCTTTGAGAAAGCCACAAGGAAACGTATTAATCGTATTTTAAAGTCTACCAGAAGAAATATAAAAAATAAAACCAAAGACAATTGCGCTAGGCGACGATTGTCTTTTTACTTCGCTGAGCATCGTCTCCCGATTCCGAAGAAATTATGACAAGGGAAATTCGATTATTTGGAAAAAGAAAAATCTATACATATATATGCATATATATCAGGATGTTCTAAAGCTACTGTATATCCTCTTAATAGCAGATTCCTTAGAACATTTCAAACAGAAATCCTAATACAAAAATGTTGAGACTATAATAGTTTTTAAAAGAAAAGTGATTATATTTCACAAATGACAAAGCTGAGATTTTGCGCACTCAGGCACGGCGAAACGACAAGCGATAAAAGTACTTGAATATCGCTCCTTTTTTATGATTTTATGATTATTGTATGAATTTACAATAGTATTGTTTTCCCGCATCTCTATAACGCATTGCATTAATACATTCTTTTTACAATTAATAAATGTTAGAATTAATGATATCTAAAAAAATAATTCAAATAAAAATTTATGACATATATCTTTCAATTTCAACTGTCAAAGGTCCATCAATATTACATGCCATAAAGATGGCTACTGTGCTATTTGTCATTTCGCCGTGCACGAAATCTCAGCCTTGTCATATGCCTCAGCCGTGAAATATAATCGCTTTTCTTTTAAAAACCATTGTAGCCTCGACATTTTTTAATTAGGATTTTAGTCTTGAAATGTTCTAAGGAATCTGCCATTAAGAGGATATACGATAGTTTTCTGACACACTGTGTATATAGAGAAATAAAAATAATGTATATAATAAATAATGTATGATTAATCAATAGATCAAAGTTAAATGTGTCAAGTAAAAGTATGTGTAATGCAAACTTTCAATTGCTTATCGGAGCGATTAAACCGTATAAGGATACAAAAAAATTACACAATGCAATACTATATAGTATTGAAAAATAGAGAAAGGCAGGGGGAAGTGAGAGAGGTAAACGTAGTTAAATTAAAAAAGCAAAAATTAAGTTATAAATTTTTTGAAAGCTTCTGTCATGTAATCATATCATTAATTATATTCAACTTTCAGTTAATACAAACGCGCAGATTCATAGTCGTCCAATACGTTATGCGATATATGAAGATTATTGATTAATAATAAATTATTCATAGCATTAATGGAAGATGAACTCTTATTATCAATAACATCTGTCAATAATGATTCAATACGATTGTGTTTTTATCGCACATAGTTGATGATTCGAATACTAATTATATTTTCGAATTCCCAGGAATTTTCGCTTATCTAAACTACTTGACGCCGAAGAGCAGAAAAGAAATCTTGGAACTGTTAGTCGTTGGTCTGAAGAGATTAGAATATCGTGGATACGATTCCGCAGGTAAGGCGATATTTCTAACTTTGAAAACTCTTTCCTCTCTCTCGCAAAAAATTGAAACGTAGTAAATTATTTTGTCATCAAAAGATGGAGAGAAAAATTAAGCAACGACAAAAAAGACTACTTATTTTAATATACTCTCTAAATTTCTTAGAGTGAAATATAACTCTAATTGAGTGAATATTCACTTCAAGCGATAGTGAAAATACTGCCACTCGTAAACGGTGAAAATTGACTTTTTATAAAAGTAACTGTTTAACTCTAATGTAGAGTGAACATATTACTCGTTTCGAAGTGAATAATTCATTCAATCAAAGAATAAAGTTATAAAAATAAAGTTCTCACTATTTCATGAAGTGAATTTTTTATTCAATTGTTACGGGTAGACATATTCACTCTTAGCAAGTTCAAATTTTAGTTCTAACCGGCTTTTACACTGAGATAGCAAGTTATGTGTAACATGAAGCTTCGAGTAGTTGAAATGAGAAACAAGGTCATTTCTTTTCACTTCAACTAATCGAAGTTGCAAGTCACACATAGCTTGCTATCTCACAATCAAAAGCCAGCTAAGAATTAAAAGTCTTCTTTCTTCATAACCTAAACTAGAAACACAATCTAACTTACAAACTATTCTTCATCTAACACGCGTTTGGTAAATAAACTACATAAATTTTTATAAGGACTTTCCTCTGGAAGAAATGTTGGAAGAATTTCTATATTAATTATATTAATTCGTTCAAATCAATTCGTTCAAAATGTATATTCTCTTATGCCAAGACACACGAATGACTAACATCAAGAAACAGCGAGACGATACTGACGATGGTTTTTGCTAATATGGCTCATTCGTGTTTTACTCACTCTTCATGTGAATGAAAATATTTACTCTACATTACATAGAGTGAAAATATCACTCTATAAAATAGAGCACACACATATTCACTTCAGTTCTCAGAGTGAATTTTACACTCTACAACAGAAAGTAGAAGAATTCACACCGTATAAATGAAAAGTCATTCAAATTCGAGTGATTCGACCAATCACTCAAGTTTTTGAGTGAATTATTGCTCTAAGAAATTTAGAGAGTATTATATTCTATATACCTTATTCTAGAAAAATGTAGGATTTAAGTTTAAGAAAAACAAAATTTATAAAATATTTGAAGAAATAGTCGAAGAGTGAGCTTTTTTGCTTTATATTATATGTATATTATGAGGAAAATGTACAATGATATAAATATCATATACAAGAGAAAAAGAGAGAGGAAGAGAGAGAAAAAATGTCCACCCGATATCCTTGAATGTCCATTGTGGTAAAAGGAAAGAATTTTTGTTGTTCAAGTTAGATTTCATCTACCAGCCAATTCGACTACTCTTCCTTCCATTAGTCTTTATTCTGATTCGCGATGCGAAGACGATTCGAAAAAAAGAAAGGAAGAGAGCTTCCCAGCGAATAAATAAAAGAGAAAGGCGACACATGATATTGGTTTATAGGAATTCCTTCACGCAGTGTTCTTTTGCAGGCGTCGCCCTCGACAGTGCGGATGGCAAGGACATCTCGATTATTAAGAAGCAGGGAAAGGTCAAGGCTCTCGAGGAAGAGATATTTTGTCGTAAGTGTCGGCCAGCTAAAGTTTTCAGACTTGCAGGACCACTTGGCGCGTTTCTTGCGCGTTGCGCGCGATTCGCTTTTGTCGTCGTTGTCGTGTCGCGTTAAAAAGAAAGAAACACGAATGTCCTGTCATTAGTTGTAACGGGCTGTTGTGTAAAATCAACGATGTTTATTCGCAGGTACCAATCTCGACTTCGAGTCGGAAACTCAATACCACGTCGGCATTGCTCACACGCGATGGGCAACCCACGGTGTTCCATCGGAGGTAAATGCCCATCCTCAGCGTTCCGACAGCGAGCATGCCTTCGTTGTTGTTCATAATGGTAATGCTCGTAATATACATAACATATATGTATGCGTCCCGTTCCGAAATCTTTACGATCCTCTTCAATGCAGGTATCGTGACGAATTACAAGGAAGTCAAAACTCTGCTGCAGCAGAGAGGACATGTGTTTGAAAGCGATACCGATACCGAAGTTATCGCTAAATTGATCCACCATCTCTGGGTACAGCATCCCGCGTATTCGTTCCGTGAACTTGTCGAGCAAGTTGTTCAGCAATTGGTAAGAATTACATTAAGGTGATGCTGGACTGACGCTCGAACTTGATCGAGCGATAATGTAGGCCGGAATTCTAAGCTATAATATTATAAATTATCAAATTGGCTTTACAGAATACAAAATCCTTTTGCAGTATTAAAATATACACAAAAATGAATCACGTGAGTATCGGACTTCATATCAAAAACGAAAAAAAATTAAAAATATTCGCTCTTCTTTATCTTAACCTAACCTATAATGAATAAAATGAGTTCGTCAAAAAATCTCTCTTATTAGAGATTTNTTCGTACTTTTATTGCTACCATACTCTTCATTATTCCTGTCCGAGTGGTGCTGCTCTCTCGATTTATGCGCCTAATCTCATATAACTTTTATATGAGTGAATGTTTTCGTGAGCTGACAGCTAATTAATAATTTTGTGCCTTTTTCGGTCTTTAATTGAGAAGAGCACCTTTTGTTTTCGTACGTACTTTATACCTGCAAAAGGATTTTTTAATCCGTAAAGCCAATTCGATGATTTATTGCAGTAAAGAAATGAAACTGTAACGTCGGTATTCAGCATCCCCTTAAATATCCTCAGGAAGAACTCAGGAAGAGACAAACGCCCCTTTTTCTTCTCCTCGATAAGAACGATAGAACGTCTCATTAAGCTTAAATGAAAACTCAATGTTTAAAGCTCTATAATTAGCTTTTTATTGAAAGATTCAAACTGAATGAATTATCCAAAATTAGATAACAATAGGAAAATTATTGTCATTTTTAGGAAGGGGCTTTCGCGCTATGCTTCAAGAGCAAGTATTT
>JAJVSH010000071.1:574793-603517 GCA_021460005.1 Tetramorium alpestre | reverse complement strand
ATATATATATATATCCAACGTATACCGTCTATTTATTATATTTATTAATAAATTATTAAATTATTTTAATATCTCGAGAGAGGGGAAGAGATAAAGAGCGTTAGGTGTGTATCTCCCTACGATCAGTCAACGGAGACGCACGTTTGTATTATATTGCTCTAGGATCTATGTAATCTACCTGCAATGTCGATTGTGTGTTGACATAATTCCATGTTCAAGAGAAAGGCGACTAATACTTGTAACTGATAACTAACTAAACATGCGCTTTTTCCATTAATCCAAACTACAAATTATTCGATATGGAAATAAACACTCTCGTGCGACTAAACTATATCTGGCTTCATTATTTATGTTATCATATGCATCTTGTATTTTGATATTATATCGCATACTGCAACTTGAACGTATTATATTAGCGTTAATTTTTTGCGCGCGGTCCATTGAGATAACGTTTATCAGAGACATCGCTGC
This sequence comes from Tetramorium alpestre, assembly GCA_021460005.1. Lineage (NCBI taxonomy): Eukaryota > Metazoa > Arthropoda > Insecta > Hymenoptera > Formicidae > Tetramorium > Tetramorium alpestre. The sequence goes on along the minus strand of JAJVSH010000071.1, from coordinate 603,046 downwards.
GTATTGCTCTTGTAATGCTCCTGCGACTGCATTATAGAGTATCATTTTAATATTCATTAAAAAGAAATGTTTCGAGACTAGCGTTTGATATGTGTTAACGTTTACATTATTAAAATTTAATGAATGAAATATAATTAAATAGAAATTGATTACTACAATATATATTTTTTAAAATTTATTTTTATGCTTGCAATATTTCTTTTGCTCCCTTTTGTCATTTTGTCCATCAATATTGTAATTGTTAAAAAGTTCGAGTAGGTGCATGATTGTTAATTGAAATACTTGTCGCCTATTTCTCTAGACTTTGGCAAGTTGCATTGCACATAAGCTCTCTTTCCATACGAGTTTAATGTGGACTATTACATGTGTTTCTTTTGCATGAACACCTTGCGGTTATGTTCTACAACTTTTCACGCCGTCAGACGATCTTCAATGCGCAATAAACAAAGGTATATACATTCGATTATACTAAATTTATCTCGATTTCCATCCTCGGTACTGGATCTCTCACTGTAACGAGAGAGCATTAAGAAAAAACGACAGTGGTTTTGCAATATTTTGTGGTAAATTGAAATAGTTTTCCTTGATGTGCATATCGCTTGATTCATTCGTGATTGCCATCACAATGAACAATTACTGTCGGGCATGCACTATTCTATCTCTATCACAAGATCCAGTGATTGAGGAATGCCTAAATCGATATTTCGATACGATATTCTTACGTAGAATTGTCTTTCGTGAAAATTTATGGCTAACACCACTGATCTCGATGACACCGCATTCGTATTCGAGATCGCGTCCTCAATTTCTTATCATTCACCGGCTGTTATCCAACATTCGTTCTCTCACTTTAACACAATAACACATGCTCTCGTTCGCTCGCTAATTAGCATATTCTGTTCTCGCTCCAAGTGAATCATTTTTCAACGCAGATCTGCTTACAAGACAAACCTTTTATAATTTTTTTCTTATAAATCCACAAAAGCTGTCATGATGGTGAATAGATGCTTGTTTTTTTTTTCAAGCGGCTTTAGGAACGCAAGTTTTGATATTAAAAATAAGACATCTGGTACGTATCTTTTTAAAATTAATAGACAGAAATAAATGAATTTTAACAGTTGCGATCAAGTATGTTGAAAATTGAAACATACTACTGCTCACCGAGTGCTAACAAAGTGCGATGAATTTTAATTGTTCAAAATTTAAGAGATTAATAATTTCTTAACAGAAGAACATTACTCTTCCAAACTAATAATAAAATACATAATATACATTTACAAGAGCTTGCGACTTTTATACGATGCAAGTTGTGTTCTCACATTGACATGCTTCTCAAGAAAGTTTGCAAAAAAATTTCTAGTATGAAGAAAGAGATCGTGTTTTATAATAGTTGTTTTATAATAAGATTTAAAACTAAAACTAGATGTAAAAACTAAAATAAATTTAAATTGTGAAATAGTTTTAAAGTAATTTTCAAAATAGTTCTAAATAAGCTTTTTATATGAAATAAAGTAATTGTTTTTGAAAATAATAACTTTAACGATAGACAAGAAATTAACAAAGAATATTTTTTCTCCAAAAACTTAATGTATTATTTTCTTAAATTAATACTCATGCGCTTGATGCTCGCATATATAGCACTCGTTCGTTCCATAAAATTATGTTTGCCGTTATATCGATCATTATGCTGTTACCGTTGTAGCATTATTTGTGCGCTAATCATTTTTGTTTTCTTTCTCGTTTTCCTCTTCCCCGCGTCCCAATCTGTGCAGAAGGTGAAGCACCGTCTCAAGGTAATACTTTATTTACGTCAAGTTTAAACTTCTCTCCGCTTGCTCTCTATGCCCAATTAATTGTCTCGGTGAATTGTGATTTGCTCGTTGTAAATAAATGTAATCGGACTTTTTTAACTACAAGTCTGGCTTGGCCATTTTTCGGGCTTTTATGGATATAGAGACAAAGGATGGATGGATGGATGGATTGATGGACGGTATCGCGCTACGCTTTCCGTACGTATACTATGACCTTTCTATCGTGTATAATTTACCACTACTTACTTCCACTTATAACAGGTTCTGCCTATTCAATGCTCGATTAATATAGATTAGAGAAATATATAACATATTCTCGGGATATATAATACATATATTTAATTTCCACTCGCTACTATCTGTATAATTAGAATTAGTGAATAGGTGTACCGTTATATCGATGATGTATATTTTAAAAAAATATATGTATATTCTGTCAAGTGTCCCCTGATCAAACGTTACCGTTATTGATCACCTCATGGCATTATTTCAACTCATTTTGTTGTCACGATGATGTCATTCTCACTGTCTCGTAGCGAGCTACACGAATTAACGTATTAATATTCCTCAAAACTGCGAAATATAAATATTTAAATTATACAATGGTCGCGCTATTTTTTGCTCTTTGTATTCATTATATGCACTTGTTACCTACATTATTCGATTTGATTACATATTGCGCCAAACTGGTGTGGGGGCTTACGAGAAAACAAGTAAATAACTCAATACTCTTATTTTCTCTATTTACTGCACAGCTATATCGATTTATGACATCAAAAACGAGAAATAATGTAAAATCTTTTCTTGCTCTATATGTCAAAGTAAATTAGACTTTTTTTTTATCGTCTAAAACTCTTTTTGTTATTTTGTATTGGCAAATGCACATATAATTCGATCTGCACGCTTTCTATACTTTCAACGAAAATAGATCTTACAAGTTAATTAAGATTTAAGACTAGTAATTTGTGATAAATTCGTAACTTACAGCTGTTTATTTATGAATTTGAAAAAGAATCGTTTTGGTACGTTTTATCTCTCTCTATATTATCGAATATGTGAGGAGAGAGACTCAGAGAGAGGTAGCATGCAAGAAGAAGCTAATTCACTTCAATAGAATGTACGAAAGAAAGTTTACATAATTTCTCGTTTTTGATCCATCATAATTCAGTGTAGATACAATAAAAAGAAAAAAGAACGGAAACTGTAATATACATAAATTTAACTGTAACAATAATTGAAAGAAATTAATAATTAACATTTATCTTAAATATTTTATCAACTTTGATTTTTTTATCACTAACACCGATGCAAAATAAACAAGTACTATTTACAATAATACATGTAATAATAAATTTTGTATGTACAATATGTTATGTAAGTATAACATGTACAAAAATATGATATCTTGATAATATTTGTTAGTAGACGGTTTCTTATCGTCATGCTCTATTAATACGTTTGCTTCACTCTTATTATCTCGACAAGTTTTTAAATAAAATAGAGAGAGTACAGTGGAATCTTATTCCAATATTTTTTTTTAGATATTCTAAGAGCAAGTTGCAAAAAGAATATTTCATTTTTTAAATGGACTTTTTTAAATTAATATCTTCGTAAAATAGAACAATGGCTCAATCTCTGCGTAGATCATCGTCCGCATGGCAGAAATACAGAACTTCCGGTCATGCCGCGTAGCGAGAGTACATCCGAATTTCAACCTCTTGAGGATAAAGAGGTCGAATATTTCTTCGCTTCCGATGCCAGCGCTATAATCGAGCATACGAATCGTGTGATATTCTTAGAGGTGCGAATTGACGCGTTACATTAAATTTAAGGCAAGATTGGAAAAAATTATCTTATGGTCGTTATATATCGATAGGACGATGATGTGGCGGCCGTTAAAGAAGGTGCATTGAGTATTCATCGTCTACGTCGTTGCATGGACGATCCTCACGCTCGTGAAATCACGACTCTCAAGATGGAGATTCAACAGATCATGAAGGGTAATTACGATTACTTTATGCAGAAGGAGATTTTCGAGCAGCCAGAGTCGGTGGTGAACACGATGAGGGGACGCTTGAATTTTCAGGACAACTCAGTCACCTTGGGCGGAATTAAAGTAATTGTTGCAATCAATCCTTGGAAAGTGTTTGGGAGAAAAGAGGAGAGAGTCTGGTGAGATTGAAAAAAATATGCTTTTTCAGGATTACATTCCTGAGATCAAAAGATGCAGACGTCTCATGCTAATCGGTTGCGGTACGAGCTATCATTCTGCCATAGCTACGCGACAGCTTCTCGAGGAACTGACAGAGTTACCAGTGATGGTTGAACTCGCATCCGATTTTTTGGACCGCAATACCCCAGTCTTTCGAGATGACGTCTGCTTCTTTATTTCTCAATCGGGTAAGATATCATGAAACACAAAATTATGATGAAAATGTGAAAGAGTGGATAAAGAAATTAAAGTCGTAAAATATCATTTGAAAAAAAAGTGATGAAAATTATTAGATTGTGATTGAATGATTATATTTTTCATAATAATAGGCGAGACTGCGGACACTTTAATGGCGTTACGTTATTGCAAAAGTCGCGGAGCTCTTATCGTGGGTATAACAAACACAGTCGGCAGTAGTATCTGTCGCGAATCTCATTGCGGAGTGCATATTAACGCCGGTCCTGAGATCGGTGTAGCAAGTACTAAGGCTTACACCTCGCAATTCATCTCTCTCGTGATGTTTGCATTAGTAATGAGCGAGGACAGAATCTCTCTTCGTGCGAGACGTTTACAGGTACGTGTTCGCCTTTAGAGTTTAACATTTATTTTGCATTTTTACCATCTTTTCATAAAACGTGACTAAATCTTGCGCACATCTTTCAGATTATCGAAGGTCTGAAAAATCTCGATAATCTCATTCGCGAAGTATTGAAGCTTGACGATAAAGTTAAGGAACTCGCCAAGTCTTTGTTTCAACACAAGTCCCTGCTGATCATGGGTCGCGGATACAATTTCGCTACGTGCATGGAAGGTGCACTCGTAAGTAGGCGAGGGAAAGCGATAAATTGATTATTTCTTGACAATTAATATTACAACTAATTCTGACATAAATTTGCAGAAAGTAAAAGAATTGACATACATGCACAGCGAAGGAATCATGGCCGGTGAATTAAAACATGGTCCGTTAGCTCTCGTTGACGATTCCATGCCGGTGATTATGATCGTAATGCGAGATCCAGTGTACGTGGTAAGTATAATTAAACAAGTTTTAATATCTGAGCCACTCTCAAAAACTTGTGTATTTCTGTATTATGCAGGACGTATAATCTTTAAAAGAGACGTATATAAAAATATGATATTGTATATACTTACATCATAATTGGATAATTTCTTTTGCAGAAATGCATGAACGCACTTCAACAAGTTACCGCGCGAGACGGTAAGCCTATTGTTATTTGCGAGGAAGGGGACGAGGAAACGAAGGCGTTTGCTGACAGAGCTCTCGAGGTGCCCAAAACTGTCGATTGCCTACAAGGAATTCTCACTGTCATTCCCATGCAGTTATTGTCTTTCCACATCGCGGTTTTGCGTGGATGTAATGTCGACTGTCCGAGAAACTTGGCCAAGTCGGTCACAGTTGAATAAACGATCGAACAGCGTGTTCCATGGAATTTTTTTTGGGACCACAAGTTTGCTAACTTGTTTGGTTACTATAAAATTTTCTCAAGCCATACGAGAATGAGAATTATAGACGGAAGATAAAGAATTATAAATATCGGATTTAATTAATTACGTTGCGCGCATGTGATAAGTGCAGTAAATAAAACAACCTGCGTCGGTATATTTCCGTCTATTTTTAACGCTGATTAAACTCGCGTTTAACTCGTAGATATTGCCTACTCGTGATTTAAATTTATGCGATGACGTCTGATAATTAATTTTATCAAATTTTATGCAAGAAGATTATAATAGGAAAATAATCACTGATGCGCACGTTGTTAAATACTTTCTCAGAGATGATAAATCGACCTAAGATTTGCTCATGTGTTTCTCATTGCAAATATTATGTTGCGCAATATTGATTAATGTAAACGTTTTTTTTTATAAAGATTTAAACAGTATAAGAGTATAAGAAAAAAATCCCCAAACATATATAATTCCAATGCATTTAACATTCATATTTTAATTCGCGTAACATACAATCTAGTTTTTAAATATAATCATCGATTAATGCTTTTGATTCAATAAGATATATAGTGCGATTTCTTTGTCGATCGAGTTGAAATTAAAAAAAGAAATTTTCATATGCGATATCCATTATGATGGATAATCCATGCGATATAAGAAAGATACATAAGTACGCAGTAAATATTATACACATGTTGAAACAGCATTTTTTCAGACAACAGATTTTTTACAAAAAGTTACACATTTAAGACGATATAGAGATATTATTATCTTGATTGATATTTGAACGGCAATTTTTGTATTATACGCAATAGTAATTTTCTAAGCATGTATCTTTTTGATAGATCTATGTCACAATTTTTTGTAAAATTAATCAAAAAATATATACTACTTGATTTCTATACAATAAATTTGTCCTCTTCAGTGTTTTACTTGAACACGGTTAATCGAATAATTTTCGATTTTATTTTAATTCAAGATAATGTAGATAAGACATGTAGATAAGACATTAAATAATTTAAATAATTTTAAGCCATAAAACAACGCGGCCGATAGCGTATAATGTTGATACAGCTAAAAATTGCATAAAATTTTTTTTCCTGAAAAAGAGGGAGAGAGAAACAGAGGCAGAAATGTAAAAAGAAAATGTCGCGATGAAATTTATCCTCTATATTATTTTCATTTCAACTATGTTTTATTTAAATTTACGTTAAAGCAAGCGTTTAAAATAATAATCCTGAAAACGTGAAATATAATATAGTAAAAAATATAAAAGACGAAAGCGCACAACAAAGTTATATTGTTCGTGATTTAATGCGAGGTATCCTTGTCTCGATCCCTCTTTAGAGATATATCGATAGATTCGAGATTAGAAAACGCACCGGCGGCATCTTCAGGTGCTTCAGCCGAGATTGGCGAGATGTTGAGATTTTATCAGAGACGTGCTTACCTTTTGTGCCGGTTTGGACGTGTGCCAGGGTAACGTGAGAGCAAAGTGACGCCAAAGTTGGACACGGTCGCTTGGGTCGAACTCGCGCCATTCGCGTCAGTAGTAAATCTCGCCTTTACGCCCGACATGCGGCGGCGCGCGCATTCGGCCACTTTGTATACATATATCGAGCGGCGCTCGAACATCCATCCGCGAAAAACGAAGGTACGTTTGAACGCGGAATAACGTCACGTGATCGTGACGACGACACTCACTTAATATAACTTGACAACTCGTGGAAATCCGATTCGGCGAAAAGTCGTTTTCCTCGATTTCGCATTACAAACGTCGAATAATCCTTGAGCAAGTTGCTCGGCATTTCCGACATGGCTGTCGCGACACATTGCGCGCGCGAAACGACGAATTGAGTGAGAGGGAGAAAGGCTGCTTCGACGGAAAAAGATTTTTATAGCTTTCGCGAAAGTTGTTTCACTCGCGATTAAAACGTGCGACTTGTAATTTTTAAGAAAAGAGGTAGTTCAGCTTTCGTTTTTGTTAGATACTTAAACATTTGGTAGTCGCAAGTAACATTTATAGTTAGAAAAGTATTTTGAGTACAATTAAATTTCTCATTTTTCGGAGTCGAAGAGAACGCTCTCCCGAAGCGTTTCTTTGAGGAATTTTTATTATAAAGGAGGCATATTCTTTCGCGTAACGCTCATTAAATTTCGTACGTTAAATTCTAAAGATCATAACTGCATAAGGGAGAAAAGCGACACTAACAAAAGGAAAATTATAGAAAGCAGAGAGAGAAAGAGAGAGATTTTTCCGATTATATCACCGTGTATCCATTCGTTCGCATGAGAGAGCGGTTTCTTCTTCTTCTTCTTTAGAAAATATTGGCTCCTGGCCTATATAAGATCAATTCGGCCATAAACAAATTTTTATGCTCTACGAGGAGTAAGAATAGCAATAATACAATATATGGAAAACAAATGCGGAAAACAAAAATTTTCTTCTCGACGAAACACGTCTATGAGAGAGGGGCGCGTTCGCCATTGTTGGCCACTCATCCCCACCAGCACGATCTGCGCGACGGCGTGGCGGCGGCGCGGGTGGCTGAGTGCCGGGCGCCGACTGCTACGTGAGTCTACGGTCTGTCGGCGAGGAGTGCGGACGCGTCGCGATCGAGGAAAGATCTCGCAGAGAGGCGAAGCAGTGGATCGGTCGGTCTCGACACTGGCAGTGTGTAGCGCGGCATAGCGCGGCTCGCGAGAATCGCTCGCCGCAATCCCGTGCTCACGTCATCGTAGCTGTCACGTGTCGGAGGATTTGCCCGCTCCACGCTTCAGGCACGCTCGAGACGCGCGTACTCTTTGTAGCTCTTTGACTCATTCCGTTTCCCCTCTGCCTGCGAGGCTGTCGGAGAACGCCTCACGGTCGTCACTATCGCCCCTCCATCTCTCGGCGGCGCCTAGCGAGTGTCGTCGTCGGTCGTCGCCGTTGGCCACCGCCGCCGCTGTCGCCGCCGCCGTCGCCGTCGCCGCTGCCGTCATCGTCGCCGTCGTCGCCGTCGTCGTCCCGGTGTTGGAGCAGCACCGCGGCGGTTCCCCTCTATTGATCGAATTTGACCTGCGAAGTTTCTCCTAGCGCGTGTGTGCTACAGTATAGTGACGGCCGGTAGTGGCTCTCTCGCGCTCGTATTTCCGAGTCCGGTAGTGCGGTTCGATTCGTCGCGAGCAGTCTCGGTATGTCTTTGCCAACGGCTTGCACGCGGTTCAGTGACAACTACGACCTGAAGGAGGAACTCGGCAAGTGAGTACCATACATTTATATTCATTTCATTTCATTTCATTTCATTTCATTTCATTCGCCGCGCACGAGCGAGCGAACGACTCTGCTTATTCCGCTTACTCCGCTTGCTACTTGACTTGCTCCGCGTGTCTCGCTCACTCGCGCGCATCTGCACCTCGCTTTCTCGCGCTTTTATCGTCCGACCAGTTCTTTTCCCGTCTCTGCTGATGATGTACATACATATATACGCTGTTTATGCCCATCTTGGGCATCAGCGCCAATAAACAGAAGAAGAAAAAGAAGAAGATACATACGCTGTGTAAGTCGAAAGGACATACGCAGGGAGCGAGAGTGAGAGGCGGGGTAGGAGGGGAGGGGAAAGAATTCCGCGATCGTTGCCGGCCTCTTCCTTGCCGGACAATCGCGCAGGTCGCGCGCGATTCGCCCGGTCGCGACACGACACGCGATGACACGGAGACATACGTACGTAGCAGACGACGTGGTCGGCCATAATTGTTCCCTGCGTATACAAGGTCTTTTCTCTGCCCTCCGTCCCGCTGCTCTATCTGCGTTTGCCTGCGCGCCTTTTTTATCATCTTTATCTCTTTCCTCCTCTCTCGGAGAAGCGCGCGCGATTGTACGCTGTGCAAAGTCTCTCTCTCTCTTTCTCTTTTTCCTTGGTCTTGTCTGTCTCGTGCGCGCGGGAGACACCCCGTTGCCGTTCGTCTATATTTAAGCGCCACGGGCCGTCCCCGCTCTCGTGTGGCTCGGTCTCTATATATAAAGCTCGCTTCAGGGCGCCTGTGTGTTCCTCTCCGCCGCCTGCCTTTCGCATCGCAACGATGCTCGCCATGAGCTTGAGCATCAAGCATCGTGCATTCACGCGCGGATCTCTTACCGAATCGATCGCGCGTCGTCGCGCCGCTTTTTACCTTCACTCTACCCTTCGCCTCTCCCCCTGTCCTCTATCCCTCTCTTCTCTGCGCCTCCTCTCCCATCTCTCTCTCTCTCTCTCTCTCTCTCTCTCTCTCTCTCTCTCTCTCTCTCTCTCTCTCTCTCTCTCTCTCTCTCACCATCTCCTTATTCATCCGTTTCTCCCCTTTCTCCTTCTCCGTTTTCTTCTCCTGCTCTTCTCGTTATCCCCCGTCGCTCTCCTCCACCCTCGTGGCACGAGCGACGGCAGGTGGTTGCAGTCTTGCCTGCTCTTATCCCTAAAAGTTACTAGATTCTGCCGCGATCTCATTGCACTCAAACTACTGAAAAAAATATGTGCTCCTTTTACAATACGTATCTATCACAAAATTTTGTTAAAACGAAAGCTTAATGCCCATTAATATATTTCAATTATACATGTACTATATGTGTATGTATGTATTATATTACATTGTATACATATATCGTCATTATTCTCTCTCTTAAAAATATCTTTTTTTTATAGTATTTTTCTAATAAATTTTTTGCCTCGAATTTGATTTAGTTTTATAAATCTGGTCCTGGTTAATATTTTCCAGCTATTTATCTCCTCTAATAAATAAATAAATAAACTCTTTTGTTTTCTTCCATAATTGTGACACTTGAACTTTTCTTTACGTTTCTCGGTACATTTCACGCAAAGACGACGAGATTCGCTAAAAGTAACAACGCGAGAAGAGAAATTAATATACATATGCATGTCAGGGATACATCCCTGACTGTATGTATCCTTGTTCGATTTGCGCTAAAGAACTATGAACGAGTTGTCCGATGTTTGCCAAGTCGCCGTTCGGGGAACTGCGTGTGTCGCGACTCGCGGATATTTTTATGTATCTTTTTTGTCAGAGCACGATACTTATATCTGGCTCGTGTTTCTTTGCGAGAAAGCGAATGAGCCATTCTGGCACGATTTTATTCTATTAGCCCTTTTAAGTAACCTGGTACCTTTTTCATCGAATAAAAAGTATTTTTAGTACATACATTCTTTTATGTGACAATAATAAAGTTAAAAGAGAGTTGCCCTAAATTATCGCAGTGCGAAAATGTTTGTTTTCGACAAACGAACAACGTCTAGAATGAAGCGTGCAAAATTCAAGTATTTTTCTACAATAATAAAAACGGAAAACATTTCTAAATAAAGATTCTTAAATTTTTCTAATCATAGTTTCTTTATCTTTATTTTAATCTTTAAACAAGTAGACTGTACGGTTTTCACCGTGTAGAATAAGATCACGCCTTCAAATGACGTGCCATCTAAGGCCTAATCAGGTACAACGGTCGTATGTGCCAGCTATCGACGAGTGATCGAGCGAATTGTAACATACATATCTCCTACTAGTGAATTATTTGTATTATTGAGAGGATCTCAAGGCGGGCGAGATGTACGGTTTTCCGTGTAGAATAAGATCATAAGCAGTACACACAATGTGTGACAAATTGTTTTATTCTCTGTTAAAATTTCTCTTTCTCTCTCTCTCTCTCTCTCTCTCTAATCTTCTCTTAATTTTTCGCGATTGATTTTGCAACTGATTAATTCTCGTTCTCGTCTAATCTAATAACTCGTTAATCCCGCGTATTATACTAGGATATAATGGCTTTCTGGTTTCTGAAATATTTAGAGGCGCAGAAACAATATATTCGCTCACATCTCACGTCTTTTCGGCACAATTTACTCCACAGTCGATAAATACATGAAGACTAGAGCATGCTTAAAACACGCGGACCACCTGTTCTCCGATAGGAGTTTATTCTTTCCACATCACCTACATTATATCGTATGCCATAGTTTATCGAATATTTTCTCGTACTTTTGGAAAATTAAATTGCTATTTTCATATTATTAAAATCTTAATCAAATCTGTAGAAGATATCAAGTCAGATAAACAAGTGTCTCCCTTTTTTTTCTATTTTATCGCATCGATTTTTTTAAAAAATTTTATTATAACATACATTTTTTTCATGTTATTGTGACAAATGCGATGTGTTTTAAAGCGGATATTTAATCTTTTATAGATAGATAGATAAAACTTTATTTCATGCCTTTCGACTTTGAAAGGAGTTTACAAAGATTTCTATACATTTATATACATATTGGACGCTATGTTGTAACCTTTTCTTTTCTTAATTTGATAGCGTTTTTTATCCAGTTAATTCCTTCTCCTTTTTCCGATAATATTTAAACTATTCCCATGTGGTTCCTTATTTCTCCTGTACATCTTGTTGCGAGGTGTTCTAGAGTCTCTTCCTCCTTCCAGCATATTTAATCTTTTATAAATGTATACAATATACGCGTGAAATAATAATTTCTATTCCTATCTCCATCCTGTTGATTCGCGTCTGTATGAAATTTGATTTTCGAATATTCGTCAATGTTTTGAGAATTTACGGATATCTTTTGAGAGTATAATTGACATCTTTCCAAGACGTAAAACGACTTTTCCATCATGCTTTTCGATACAGTTACTCGTAACAGTTTTTTCGTATTTTTCGCATGGTAATTATTTTGTCACATTCTTACGTGCATTCACTCAAATTCAGAGTACCATAGATTCGCAATCAACGCCCAGTCGTTTTGGAATATTCATCGCGATACGCGAGAATGTGAAAGAGGAAAATTGCGATATGCGTTCGTGTAAGTACGTGTCGCTTTGTGTGCGGGTAATGAATTCAGTTTTCCTCAATTAAATTAAGAAAGGAAAAAGAAGCCTTGTGAAAAGAATATGTATATATATATATATATATATATATATATACAAATATCTTGTATTTTAATTATATAACTCTATCGAAATTATTTTCTACGTTACGTGTATTTCGTAAAAATTAAACCGAAATTATTCTTTATCATATTTCTGAATATTATAATATTTACTTTCTGAATTTTATCATTTCCACACATAATTGGGAATATTTATTTTTTTAAACTTGCTGAGCTCAGGTTTCGTGGTTCTGGAATATTAAGCTTATGTACACATATGTATATTAATACGCGCGTTAAGTTGGATCCACTGAGCAAACGAGCACGATCAAACACGAACGACACAACTTTCCTCAACGAGTGTGAACGCTGCTACTTGCTGCTCACAAGACGCCTTTCTCACGCATTCAACCAAATTGTTCATTTGCGTTTATTCATATTCGCTTGCTTGGTCCGGATTTGACTTTACATACGCGTGCGTCATGTAGCTGTGAGATATGTGATGTGTGTGCGTACATTCGTGGCACAACATAATCAAAACATTTCTCTTACCTCCTGCATCCGTTGAATAATTCACGAACGGTGCGCAAAGATTTCGATATCTCGTCGGGAGGATGATCGTTTCTTATCTATTATTGATTTTTCTGCATGACACGAGAATGTATGATAATCGACACGAGGTAGTCTTAATTCTTGGAGCGTTTTTTTCTTTAAAGTGCTGAAATAATACCGGTAATTATTATATGCTCCTTTCAGCATATATTAGCCTTTCTTCGCAATTATATTGGTCGAATAATTTTTATATTTCGATATACGAAATTTAGACACTTAATTTGCAAAAACTTCACTTTGAAGCGAAATTGCTGATAATTGTTCATTTTTTCTCGAGCTGAAAGCGTGAATTGCTAAATAGATGTTTATTCGCTATTCGAGTAGACGAGACATCTTCCTTGAGATTGATATTGCAATAAGTGGATAAATGTGCAACTGGCCGAATACGATTTTAATATTGGAGCCTTGTAAATTAAAATAAATAAATTCTCGCTTTGCGAGAAATGAACAAATTTACTAGGTATATATCGCAAATTTCGCGCCATTCGAAACGGTCTTAAATAATAGAGTGCGAAAGCAATTTTCATCGAATTTCGCGGTTGTAAAGCTGCGGCCGATACCACAAATATACAGAAGGCGCCGCGCATCGGAGCGTTTGTTCGGAGTAAAATATCTTTACGCATTCATGTGTATCGTATTAATTATGAATGTATTTACGTCATCTACGCGCATAGCCTTGTGGGCGTAAAATGATATAAAACGATAGGGCATATCCGTGTCCGCGTGTTCTGCCGATTCGCGCCGAGCCTCGAATCGTCGGCCTAAGGCGCGAGAGAAGCAGCTTACGGCCAAACCGATCCGAATGTTGATTTTGGCAACGACCGGCGCTGACATTAAGACTGTGGGTAAATATTGGTTCTATCGAGAACTACGAAGGAAAATGCCAATTCCCGTCGCACGAAATAGCGCCGTCGACATTCGCGCGGCGCGGCGCCGGCGACAGCGACGGTTTACTTTCCAAGGCTCATTATGTGTATATTTTCCATGCCGCGAAGATCACACGCGACGATAAACTATTAATCCCCCTTGCCGTCACTCTTTTTTCTGCCGTATCATTTTTTCGTCTATGCGTGTCTCAATGAGGGCTTTATTTGACAGTTGATGATGTATTTCGTGAATTTAGATATCTTGTTACAGTCGATCGATAATATGTGGATTACAGCTACATAACTGTAGTTAGAAAATAGGAAAAGTAATAATGTCTTATTATAAATGTCTTATTATAAATATGAAAAGGATAAACTTGGCATTTAGTGGCCTTCACCAATAAACCTGTAAAGTCAGTGACAGAAACTGATCGTTCCTACTGTGTGATATACACAGAAATTTTTTTTCTATAATATATCTTGCTATATTCATCATTCATTTTGCTTTTAAAGAACCGCGTGTAATTACATTTGATGTGCATGGCGCAGAGTATGGCGCGACCTTTCTCCTTTTATCTCTTTTGAGTTTTCTCTTTTTATATTAAAGTTTCCTAGAAAATACTCGCATGCTTTCGCGTGCACTTAAAATTTTGTCTTGACAAACATTTTCTCGTGTCTGTTTTGCGTTTGCTATGCAGTATACCGTATTTTCGTTCTTCCTTCTTTTAAAAATCACGAAAATTATGCTGTAAAGCGGAAGAGCTTGAACTCATGCTGGGAATAAAAATGTCGTCTTTAGAAATGGTAAACGTCAAACTACGTCTGTAATGAGCCTCGTTATTTTTGCGATTTGTCCTCTCGGGAAATCTCTGAGATTGTCGGCAAATATATAAAATGTATAAGACGATTGGATCGATTTGTTGTAAATTTTTGATCGACTTTACGATGAAATGATCACCTGATGAAGGACTTGCAATATTTCACAATTTGCTTCACAACGATTTGGATATATGTCAAATTCTGTATATTTTATACATAAATATTAAATAAAACATCAAAGGAAGAGGGGGAGGGGGAGGAAAGAACGGCCAAAGATTACGATACATGACACCAGAAGGAAAGAAAACGGGGAAGAAACGAAACTTTTGCATCAAACTAGCTTAGGAAATAAAATGAGCCAATCAACCGCAATTCGTTTTTTCGCAAGATAAAACGTGGAGGAAGCAAATTGCGTTTGATTGTCTTATCTTCGATGCACGGCGACGGTGGCAACGGTAATAAAGGAGTAATAAACTCGCCTTCGATGGCTTGTAGCTCGTCGATATCGATTTATCCGGACGATTCGGTTGACCTTGTACGGCTGTGACGACTGAGATGGCAACGACGACAACGACCACGACGAGAACGACGACGACGATGAGAACAAACAGAGAAACATGCATTAGACGGCGCGGCGGGATGAGAATTTATTTGTTTTAGCGTGCTTTACCGTTTATTTATTTATTTATTCTGTCAGCACGGCTTTTACGGTCGTGGGAATGATTGCTACAAGGCATTTTTGTAGGCTTTTACAGATTACGGTTTCTATGTGCGAACGAGGACAACCGTGATCCGTAGTCGCCACTCGCGGTCATTGTCGTTTCACTCAATCAATAATAAATAATTTTAATTTATAATTTATTCAAAGAGGCGCGCATATGGAGACGCATTTGCTATTGAAATTGCACCTTTGTAATAGATGTAAGTTTTGCTGTGGACTGATATGTAATGCGGTTACTTTGAGATTAGGTTACTCTCTAAAAATGAATAAGTATATAATCACTAATTATATCAGTGTATAACTACTATATCAAGTAACGATAAATATACCATTGGTAATTGTGGCTGGTGACTGAATTATTTTGTGAATTTTAGTGAGTTTTCACTGCTCGATGCAGTAAAATTATAGCGGTGCTTAATCGCGCAGCGTCATGCGTGCCAATAATCACTATTTATCAGTGAAAAATGAATTCAATGACGAAATGAAATCAGTCAAATTTCCACTAATTCATTTCTAGAGAGTAGGATAAGCCTTACGAAATGTAGTTATACTCGGTATTCTATATATTGTATAGCATTTCCAGTTTCCTTTACACGTTGAGAGACTTAATTATATATCGTTATACTATAAATATTTGCCATTGCATATTCTTTTAATCAAATTCGAAATTCAAGTTCTCGAAAAGCACAAAATTCGTCGACAATTTAATGATGGTTACAATTTCATTATATTTCTATTTTTATCTATGATCCGGCAGTTATTAATGGCTCGAAATTTTCACGAAATAAAAATGGACCTCAATTTGCCAAGAAACGTGGTCACTACTGATCTTTACAGTCACGTATTCAATCAACTTTGATGATTTGGAAGACCTTTCTCTCATTAGATTTCTGTGACGGCGCTGACACTGCGACGTTGGCTAGCCGGTACGGTAACGCCGCAGAATTGATCTTGCGGGTGAGAGAGTTCGCGTAATGCTGGCCGGAAACTTGATTCGGGTGAACCTCGCGCTAGGAGAGCAAGTGAGGCAGGACGGAGAGAACTTGATTCGGTCGATCCGAACGATAACATGAAGAGAGAGACAGAGTGAGAGAGGGGGGGAGGGGGCGAAGGGAGAGAGAGGACGAAGACCCCGATATTCGGTGTTGGTCGTGCATTTAACGAGATTTCGCGGCCGTTGACCGAACATCGTTGACCATCGCTGCTACAGTCGACGATTAATTAACAGTGCCAGTTAATGCCTCACAATTATTATGCGCTGGGATGCGCACTTACGCGTCATGCACTTTGGTGCGCTATTAAGCAAATGACCGGCTGTGGCGTGAATCGCAGTGCATAGCTCTTTCCGCATTTTCCTTCCGCGTTGAATGCTGGAAATTAGGCAGTTGGCAAGCCGACCGCCCCAATGTCATTTCCCTTTAAAACTGGAACTTGAGACGTGTTGATCTGTTTTTGAACGCGCAGATATTTCGTTGCTCATGATTCATTGCTGCAAATACTTATGTATATCGAATCTCGGAATATTTAAATTTTATACTTATGGTCGCTCTGTTACATTACGAATATTACGAATTATGTTTGCGAGACGGTTGTTTTGCGTTCAGCAGAGAATCATTTAAACTTTAATGGCGCGAGCTGCAAACGAGCGCGTAACTTGATAGTCAAACTTTACAGAAAGTTTAATATAATGATGCATTACGCCAAGAGTTATCTTTAATGAAATGATTCGTTATGCGCAAAACGATATCTCTCTAAAACATTGATGTAATTTATTATATTCAAGATAAGTTGTCACAAAGTATCGCAATAAAGTTTTAATTTGCATGCGTGGAATTAAAATAACTATAGGTATGTATACGCGATTAATGAGATGAGCGAATAGCGAGATGTTTGTTTAGCATTAGCAAAATATCGAATCTAATCGATCTAATCGATCATGCTTATGATGAGAGAAGCTGATGGTCTCTTATGAATTCCTAATTACACTGGTCCAGAGCAGCTGTATTTGAAATTGTTCATTTTCAATATGTCACTTTTCGGATAAGGGACGGGAATGAGAGAGAGGGGCCCATACTTGGATAGTATTTCCTTATCCTTGTCACATCTCCTGAGCCCGAGTTCGAGCCATTAGGACTCGGCTGTATTCGGCTCGGCTCGTACTTGGTTGGGAGGGCAGTCCTCCACGTGTCTGCCGGAGAGGGTCTTCCCTAGAGATATTTCTAACGCAGGTACGATCGATAACCCGACGCTCTTTCGTGTGATGGGTGTGTTTATCGCACACAAATGTATACATGTGCGCGCAACGACAATGCGTACAAATGAGCATAGACATATGGAATTGTTGCATGTTTTGCACGGTAGATATGTATACATCTAGTGTTGTAACCTCGTAAACGCAAGTAAGGAGATATTGATTAATAGGTTAACATATTAGCGCGCAGTGACGAAGGAGGTCGATGCAAACGTGCTCCAGTTTGTTTGATATACTTGGGCTAGTTTTCGCAATTCCGCGACGGATGCTTTTCATCTTTCTGAAATAGAAAACTATTTCGCTATTGTCATATTCTAATTTTAATCGTCATAAAATGATTTGAAATTTCTACCTATATATGTATAAGTTGTATATATTGGTAATATTAATATTGAGAAATTGTTATGTAATTACCTTTAGTAGGCACGATGTGATTTTTTTTATACATATATCGCTTTATTGTGCTATTATGAACAATTATGAATAATTATCTTGTATAGAGAGAGAGAGAGAGAGACACGTATTCTTATATACAGGGTGTTTGATAATTATTGACACAACGGTCGTGTGCAGGTAGAGTGGACTAAATTGATTGTGAGTCGAAAAGTCCTCTACCATTTTGCAATTTTTGCAATAATTGATGAGTTATTAATTATTGAAATCTGGTTTTAAAAAATCTACCAAAAATGGTAGAGGACTTTTCGACACAATCAATTTAGTCCACTCTACCTGCATACGACCGTTGTGTCAATAATTATCAAACACTCTGTATGTATATACATATACACATCCGTACACATTTCGCATTTGTACAGTGATTTAATTTTAACTTTTTATTATATTCAATTCTTGTAATATTATTTGATAGTACTGTTTTCTCAGTTATAGTGCATTTTTGTGGAAACGCGGCTGTATACTTGCGGCGAAAAGACTGTCGTATTTCCTTTCTTGCTCATAATTTGGTCCAGTCAGCTATAAATATAGAACGCATTAGCATGACATTCTAGCTTCTAGCGCTATTATCATCGCGATTTATTTTAGTGCGCAGAGTTCAAGGAACGGAAAGGGAGATCTATGTTAATTATTTCTTACTTTGGTTAGAACGCGATCGATATGCGTGTGTAGAGTCTTCTTGTATACATTTACATGTAAAACTATTAGCTTCAACTTTATAGAATATAGGTTTTCAGAATTTAAGAATTTTAAAAATGGTATAAATATCGCGTAAATAATAATTTTCAATAAATTAACGTGCACACAAGCATAAATAAATCTCTAAATCTTTCTTGATCTTATTTAAAAATTTTGTTTTTTATAGAAGCTGATTTAAAAAAGAATCGTAGTTTATCACTTGCAGAATAGTTGGATATGTAGATAGATAGGTAGACATAAGTTGAAGTTAAATATGTTAAAAACGAAACAATCGATTTTTTGTTGTTGTGGCAAATAATCATATAATGTTACGTTGACACACATAAACAGTTACACACGACGTTAAGAAGAGGACACGGGAAACCTATTTACTAGCATTTCTCTCGCGCGTTCTCAACCCTTCTGCCCCTTTTCCGGATATTCTCCTCCTTGCGCGGCGGTGTTGCTAATAATAGCAAGCGGCACAGGACGAAAATAGGCCCTGCACAACTATGCAACACGCGGCTCGAGAATTTCATCGTCTGCTGACCTCAGACGGCCGTTTCTCCCATCCTAATGAGACCGTGTGTCGCTCCGCAAAGACATACGTCGAGTTCCGTCATTTCAACGCGTCTCTCTCTCTCTCTCTCTCTCTCTATTATTCTAGAGTTTATCTAGTGACGACCACGCATCATGATCGACTGCGCCAATGTGTATTGCGAATGCAACGACATATAGCAAATTGAGGTCTGTTAAGGAATCGCGTGACTCATCCACGTCAAGTCTTGAATCTTTAAATTTGTTCATTCATTGATCCAAATCTCGATTCATTATGATAAAACTATTTTTCTACAACTATACACATATATTTGGGAATTTTAGTAAAATAGCTTTGAGATTTTGAATTGCTTATTAAATGATGTAGCATTGTGTATTTTATTTAATTACTGCTAATTTTATCTTTATGAAATATTACGATTCATTTTACTTTTTATTTTTATCTTTAAGTAACTGCATTTATAATACTAATGATTAAAAAGGAATTAAAATGTGCAACGGTCAAAGTGTTTGATTTTTATTTATTTGGCAGAATAATTTACTATCCGTTGAAGAAGATTTAATTTCCTGAAACATTTTCGGAAATTTTATGCAAGAGCACGATAGTTTTTCGTGAAATTAAATTTATTAGCATATCTTCCTCATTCCCGCATCCGCAAACTTTAAGATTACAAGTGATTTCAAATTATAATTATTATATTTAGTCCGGTTCTTGGTATATATCATATTTTTATCCTTCATGGTGCCTTGATCCTATGAAAATTGTTTATTTGAGCGTGGTGTTCGCAGCTCGACGGATTAATCGATACATTGCAATTCTGCGAGGTGACAATTAAAATTGTGTACGTACACGGAAGTTGTGTGAATAATTGAACGTATCGACTACCGAACAACGCGTCGGATAATCGCATTGGTTATTGCGTATTCAAAAGATGTATTTGATCGTACGTGGCTGGCGAGACTACCAGCAATTATAGTCGGTACGAGTTGCGCCTTTATTTTCACTGCGTTTAAGATAGATTGTTTAGAAACATTAATGCGAATTTCGTACTCGTCGATTACACAGATTGATTTCGGTGAAGTGGAAATTTTCTCTCTCTCTCTCTTTTTCTAACAATCAGTACATACATATACATATATGTGATTAATGAAAGTGTTTCCGTCCGCGAAAATACTTTTCTGAAACTCTGGAAAATTTGCTGTTGTCTTTTACAATTTGCTTCGTTTTGTCAAGTTTGCAATATACATTGTTACGAAAACAAAGATATTTTACAAATTTGATCTAAAATTGATATTTTTTGTATTTTTTTAGAATAGTTACAATTTTCCAGAGTAGCTTTATTCTTATCCTGTTCTTCAAGATCAATGTCTTGTTCAATGTAAGCGTTATTCAAATTTAACTAATTTACAAGCTCGAAATTTGTTCTATATTACTCGTGGAGTAAAAATCGCAATATTTTTTATTGAATACCTTTGTACTCTTTATACATACACACACGGTCGGTTGTATTTTATTAGCACAATTTGTTTGGCAAATCAATCTAATACGATCAAAATATCGACTAGGTGATTTTATATCGAAAAGATCGAATAGTTCCATCGAATCGTTTCAGTACTCCGGTTATGCCTGCATCTCACGAATATTATTTCTGGGGTCTCGGATCAGAGGCAAACTTATTTTCAGACACGGTGGGCCGCGAACGGGCATTTATATCGAAGCCAGTTCTTTTAATCTTTCAAATGCGGAACGTCTATTCGCGACTTTGGAGTCGACGCATAGCGTAGCGATATTATACAACGGACGGATTCCATGAGCATGGCAAGCGTAAACTCGTACTGTTTCTATTTGTATCTGCTGTATTAAAAAAATCCACCGGATGTATCAGCGAATGTAGATGAAACGTGATAACTTTCCACTGATCACTATCGAAATAATATTTTAACATGCGAGTAACAGTCGGTTTCTTTAAAGGCGCTTTCATGCATTGGCGTAATTAAATCTTCGATAAAAAGAGCATTGCTGAATATATCTTTATATATCTTTTATTTTATTTATGAAAATTAACTTGAGAAATTAACAAAGAAATACATAATAAATCAATAGTGATAATCGAGGAAATTAAAAAAGAGAAAGAAATTTAAGTTATAAATTTGGAAATTTGGAAAGTTAAAAAAAATGTTTGAAAAATACTCTAGACTTAACGAATGAAATGTCACGAAATTTTTTGGGGACAAGTTTAGAGCATTATGAGCTTAATAGTTGGATAATGCTGGAGCGCCGCTGGAGTTTTTGAAAAGTAATCCGGCTTTGCCGCGATTTTAAGAGCGAGTGACAAGCGCGAGCGTGCGTTCTAAAAATAATGGCACTCTCGTGTATACATGTGTGTGTGTGTGTGTGTGTGTGTGTGCGTGTGTGCGTGTGTGCGTGTGTGCGTGTGTGCGTGTGTGCGTGTGTGCGTGTGTGCGTGTGTGCGTGTGTGCGTGTGTGCGTGTGTGCGCGTGTGCGCGTGTGCGCGCGCGCGCGCGCGCGTGTGTGTGTGTGTGTGTGTGTGTGTGTGTGTGTGTGTGTGTAGTATTAATCTTCATCACTATTTTCTTCGATAATTGGTGTCACTTCGTCGAAGTCAAAAAGATGTTTCAATTTCTCTACTGGTCGCACTATTCTGGATGAAAATCTTGCGTTAGATAAAAAATAAATAAGAGCGGCTATGTGTGAACAACACCCTATGGTCCTGTTTCCATTAGCACAGCTACAACAATAGCGTTTGATACCTTTCATTCCGATGGCATTGGGTTCGTAATGTATGAAGCATTTATATGTTTTGCTATTAATATGTCTTGATTTTACTTTAAATTTTATAATATTTGATTTGACTTCCTTTAAATAATCGATGACAAAAGAATCGTTTTCGTCCAGCATTTCCGCTAAATATGAAATGGACTGTTTTAATTGGTAGAATCCTGTGAAAANGAGAGAGAGAGAGAGAGAGAGGTGCCAAGGTCCATTACTTTACCACTCGGTGAAGAGGAAAGAAGGGGAGGAAGGACTTGTATATTTCTCGCCGTTTCTCTCGGGATGCGATTTCGCCTACTTTCTCGCTTATCCTCGAACGACATCCTGCGAGAGCGATAAAGTTCTTTGCCGTTTGTCTGAATGCGGGAGAATACGATGCTTAAATAATAGATCAAAGACTACCGTCGCGGGTGCAGGGGAAAGAACGAGAAGCTCGTGTGGTAACGTTACAAAGGGAAGTGAAACGTACTAAATAATGGGAGATATCATTGCGCTTCTCTTATTATCAAGAATTTCAAATAAACTATCTTCTTCTACGAGAAATAGTTTATTAACTAGCGAGGATATAACTTTGCCTTATGAAACATTCAAACGTGCCATCGAGAATTTTATATATCGTGAATGACAGAGTTACCATTTATTTTTCATGTTTTTGTATCTTTACACTTTAATCTATGATTAAATAATCATTTTAGCTACGTGGCTTTAACTACGTGGCTGAATATTATTTTACGACGTAGTGTTAGTTAAAAAAAGATTCAAATAGTAAACGCGTAGTATGCAGACAAGTTTTCTAAGGGGAAATAACTTTTTCATTAATTAACGTGTTAATTATTAAAATTAAAAATCCCCGGAAGGGAATAATTCGTAATGCTCGTGCATCTTAATCGAGTCTTGTTTATTTTTTTCCAAGAAAATATGTTTTTATATCAAGTAAAGAGATTGGTCGCCAACTTGGATGATGCACATCCAATCTCTGACCTCTTCCTACCGGATTTGAAAGGCATTGTCATTGGAATGCAGCTGATATTCTTGGAAACTGGGGCGTCAAACTTTATTCCTATCCTAACTGCTCCTACCCGGTGCCACCTTACGTCTAAATTCATGAACGTGATACTGCGGAGTACGTTTTCTTAGATATACACATGCAGCCGTTTAAATGATCGTGATTAGCTAACAAGTCGGCCTAGATTCCTCGTATAAAGTTTATCTACATTTTTTAAATAAAACATACGAGAAAATATAGAGTATGATATAATGGTATGGTCATTCAACATTCTTGTCCATAGTTTATATGTATAATGAAATTCTTCAAGAGCTATTTTTAAACAAGTTTTTAGTAAACTTTAGCATTTCTTAGCTTTCAGTAAAATTTAATGGAATTTTACTTGAACAAATTTTTCATTAAAATTTAGTTAGCAATGTGGGTATTTGATAAAAAATATTCAGAAATTGTAAAAAAAAGATGAGACTTTTTAATGAGCTTTTTATTAATGGGAGAAATTTTTTCAACTCGATGAATCTTTTGCGTAAAACTCCAGGCTGGAGACTCTGTAGTCTGGAGACAATTTATATATAGTAATACCAGAGAATTAGCATTATCATTCACAATATTTTCATATGTTAATAATAATACAACATATTTTCGTTCTCGTCAAAGCAATCTTGTTGTATAGATATGAAATTAGCAACTTTGCCATCATACTTGATTGAAACGCGACGACAGTTGGGGAAGTAGTTTAGTTTCTGGCAAATTGCATTTACGGCGTTAAAACCGATTTCAATTTGTAAGTCTGTTCACAAGCTGCAACACGGTTAACAATTTTCCAAGTATACTTTCAATAGCGAGATAAACTACGAAGCGAAGCATCAGTGATGTCTCGCTCTAACTTTGCCGTGTCACTAAAGAGTCACCGCATATAACAGTTTCTTAATCTTTAGCATGAACAAAATCACATTGATTGCGTAAAGAAGTTACGACTATCTTAGATTTCGATCGAGAGATTAATCGCTTTATTCACAAGCATGATTTTTTTCTTACATAAGTAACAACGAACCACAAATTATATTGAATGCACTGGTCGTATTACATATTGTATTACATGATGAAGCGACAAGTGCGTATCAAATGATTATCTTATAGAAATGTCATGCAAATTCTTTATATTTAATCGATATGTATAACAATAGCTGAAGATTATCTTTCATTTGGATTGTTATTAATCCATTTGATTCAAGTATTGAATACGCTCTTTATTATAAATTGTGCAATTTATATGATATAAAATTATAGTAAAAAAAGTGCAAGTTGGATATACACTTCTTAGAAGCACATAATAGAAGAGAGAAACAAAAGTTAGTTGTATATATGTTGTCCGAAATAAAAGGTCTCACACGAAAGTTGATGCTAGATCGAGTTAAACCGAGAAGAAAAGTCATGTATCATTTTACAAAATTCGCAATAGTTATTGATTTATTAATTGTTAAAAATCGGAAGAAGGGATAGACAGCGCGGTGCGCGAGAGCGGCAATGGCAGCAGGAGCAGTGAGCTCCCGCCCACGTTTCCCGCATCGCGCAGTCTATCCCTTCTTACGATTTTTAATAACAGTTAATAATTCGATAATTATTACGAATTTTGAAAAATGGTACATGACTTTTTTTCTCGGTTTGACTCGATCTATTACCAACTTTCGTGTGAGACCTTTTATTTCGGACACCCTGTATATACTATCAGAATGTTATTTAAATAAATGTATAAATATTATCCAAGTTTAATGACATTTTTTATGTCAATATATTACTCTTTTTCAAAATTTATTTCAAACTTCAATTTTGTACAATTTATATTCTTGAAACCTATTCCGAAAAATGAGGAAATCAAAAGTATGTCACATGAATCAATGAATGTTGATACATGTATTTGCTATGTTACTACACCGAACGATAAAACCGTTCAAAGTAATCAATGACTTCTTTGTACAAGTGAAAGAGCCGCTTGTTGAAAAATTATCGCAACAGGTTCCGCGTTCGACCGTTCTATTTACTCCGCGTGTTGCCATAATATGTCCTGCGACTGTAGTGCGCACTCATTGAAATATGAGACTGCGTGCAGTCGCAATGCGACTGCATTACGAATTCACCGCAGATGTCACGAGGTACCCGGATGGAAATAAATTCCCATGGAAAATATATAATAGCACTCTCTTCAATCGATGTCTGTATCAATCTACAAAAATGTAACGACCCCTTTTTACTTGATTCCATTTTAAACGAAACATTTTTGGACACAACTTTTTTTTTATCATCATTCACAGGAATGACATAATAACAATTACATAATTGTCATGATTTTATCAGAGACAACATGTATAGAATTTTAATTATTCTTTGATGTAATGCAAATTTAACCACAGTGGTTATTTTCATTTTGTGTAACTTTCTAACACATATTCTAATTCTAATACAAATTCTAACACATGTTCCTATTGATACTTGATAATTTTTATTTCATTCATTTCTTCATTAATAATTATTTATCAGTTAATAATATATTTATTTTGACGCTATAAATGTAACATCATTAAAAGTTAAGTGTATATACATACATACATATAGGTGTATATTTTAAACAACTTTTACTAATACATAAAAATAAAAGGAAAAATCTTTTTTAAAAGAGTTATAATGTACATGATTTCCAGTTCTACGAATTAATTTATAAAATATTATACAAACATTTATTTTCTTGATCTACATACAATCTTTATGAATGCTTAAGTTTATATGATATAATGATTGACAATATAATAAATCCATTGTCCGACAAAATTAGACTTTTTTTGTAACATAAGTTGTTAAGTGAATAGTCATTTTCAACGTATTTTTGCCCGCTGAATACAAATTCGTTATCCAAATTTGATTATCACGTCACAATTTTGAGAAAAATGGCGTCAAAGTGGCAAAAAATGACGATTTCGAGGGTTTTCATGACGTTATAACGCCGGTACTAATTTTTTTTTCAAATTTTATTTATACCATTCGAAAGTATCAACTTTTAGCTTTAAATTTTATTTCATATCGATATAATTTTTCCTTTTCGAAATATAATAATTTGAAAATAGCTCTTTTTCTTGTACATGAAAGACATATGCAAAAGATATTTTATTCTATCTTAATACTGCATTATGTGCAAAATAAGTGCTTTTAGACTTAAATAATATAACAGTGTGAGTCGTTAATGCATCCTTCACTACCATAAACATGCTGCTCCATGTGTAGTCTGATTGTTGCACAAAACTCGAAATATCTCGATAATGAAAAATTATATTAAAACGAAACAAAATACATTTTAAAGCTAAAAGTTGATATTTTTGAATGGCACAAACAAAATTTGACAAAAAAAATTGGTACCGATGCTAACGTCATGAATACTCTTGAAATTGTCATTTTTGTCCACTTTGACGCTATTTTTTCTCAAAATTGTGGCGTGATAGCGAAATTTGAATAACGGATTCGTGTTCAGGACGCAAAAATACGTTGGAAATAACTATTCATATTCATGTTACAAAAATGCTGTCGGACAGTGATATTAAATTGCAATGAAAAAAAGAAAATGTTGCGAAATGTCGAGAGCGATAAATCTTTTTAAAAATTCAATTCACGTCTTGACAACCTCAATTCGTTGTATAGTATTATATGGTACAAGATTTTATGACTCTTGACTCGTATATCGTCTTGCAAAAAATGTTTTAAACCGGTTTTATCGTTTATGCTGCGCGATTATTTTTCCATCTATATTTTTATTTAAGGCTATATATTCAGTTAGCAGCAAACTGTGCAATAATATTACAAAAATGTTTTTTCCAAATTTGTTTTTTGCTATATAATTGCTATGATTGAAATTAATGTACTGATAATATTGAACAGAGACGTAGAATCGTATAATCATTTAATGCCATTTAATGATCATTTAAATATTATACTTAAATCTTTCATCTTAATTATCTTTTTAGACCATAATTCGAGAAACTCATAATTTATCAGAGAACTTGCTTATGTTTTTTTCTGTAACGATCGATTTAATTATGCAAATATAAAGTTGGAAAACTGCAGTTGTATCTTGGACAATCAGTTACGGAATTTTCCTTTATGCTTTCGCAGTGATATTCGATTCGCGATTAATTACTGCCTATTTTTTTAATGAATTTTTAATTAATTTTTTAATTAATTATACCTGTTAAATTATATATCAGTTGGAGGTTGTACGAGAAGGCATCAAAAAAGATTCGGAAAGAAGAATAGCGCGAGAAAATAAAAAGACATGATAAACTGGATACACTTGCAAGAGTTTTATTTCTTTGATCTGTATCTTCATTTTATTAATTTGGATCATATTAATTTGTACGCGACTTGTTTCGGACTATCTCAACCTCGAGTTTTCTTTTTCTTATGTTTTATTCGTATCTATCGTGTAAGGGCTATCGCAAAATTTGCATAGCATATGCAAATTTACACAAAAGATAAAATAACACAAGACTATCTGGACCAATGAACGTTAAACATGAAGTCGCCATATTGATTTATGCTTAATGCTCATTGGAGTTCAGACGATTTTATGCTATGCATATGCGGCTATGCAATTTTGTGTGCGATAGTTCTAAAAGTACACACCGTGAATTTTCCAAATTGGTTGATTTGTTTTTTCCCCTTGAGCTGCTTTCTTGTATCTGTGCGAAATCACATATAAAATTTTTGCGGGCATTCAATCATATATTGATTTAAAGAGAATAATCTATTACGTAATTTAAAACGTGTAGAGCGTAATCTATGATGAAGTGAGCATTTTCATCGTCACAGGAATTTTGCCAAATATTTTGCGAATGTCTTTTTAAATACATCAATACATGTACTGCGTCATGAGATATTAATCGTCGCACGTGTCGAGCCATCGAGCTACAAGTACCAAGCATTTCGAGAACAGAATTATAATACTTGTAGCGTCATTTCTCTGGACCTCACGTATAATGCGCAGTTGAGCGCAGCTGTTAGCGAAAAATGCGTATAAATTGTTTAAAATCGAATGTGTGTGTGTGTGTGTGTGTGTGTGTGTGTGTGTGT
>JAJVSH010000071.1:543056-573118 GCA_021460005.1 Tetramorium alpestre | reverse complement strand
ACTTTGATATGTCGGCTTTTTTCAAAAGATATGTGTTTTGGTTATTTAAAAAATTATTATACTATAATATATTAATTATTTATACTATAAAGATTGATATAGACAATTCTTTTTTACTGATTGATTCATTACATTATCGATAGATGGCATATTTTAATAGTACCTTTTTTTTATGTACATACATCCTTGTTTCATATAAATATAATACTGAGAATTTGCTTAAATGTATAATTAGAAAGGATCTTGTTTCTATATAAAAACGATTGCACGATTATAACGAAGCGCTTATCATTCAAAACGAATTCATTCTACATCGCACCGAAGTATACCATATTTTGGATCGTTGCTTAAATATTATCAAAATATATGCTTTATACATTGTTTTATGAACGTCATGATAGTTAGTTATTTGCTATTATTACCAATTTGTATAGTTGAATTCGCGCGAATTATATTAATCTACTGATTTGATGCATGTTGATTAGATGGAAAAATTCAATCGAATATTCACATATTTTTACATAATACAATGTCGTAATATATATTTTTTAACGTCGATAGAATGAGAGAGAGAGAGAGAGAGAGAGAGAGAGAGAGAGAGAGAGAGAAGTAGCAAGTAAAATGGCAATAAATTGCTAATGAAAAACTCTTTATAGCATTAAAAAAATTAATTATTCTTTATTCTTAAAAATATACACAAACTTGATAGGTATTCCAGAAAGAGTACAGCAGTCTGTTTAAATAAATTTAACGTCACATTGGTTATACATCAAAATTTATCGGGAAATGTTGTTATTTATCAACATTCTATATTAGCATCTCGATAAAGTCTTTTATTAAGTCTACTGCGAAATTAGTCTTTATAGACTTTCTTGAGAAACTATCGACTTCATCTTCAAGATCTAAACGGAACAGAGAGAACGTTGAACTCGAGCACCCTGTGTATTCTTCCGTGAAGGGCGTCGGCATCTCGGCGTTCGTTATGTCAGCCAGAGCTGATATCATCTTCTCGCAATTATTATTTCGCAAATTGCAATGTAAGCAAATTTTCACGAGTGAAAACGGTCGAAGAAGAATTTTCAACTTAAAATTACATGCAAAGAATGCGACAAATTTATGTCCGTTTGATTGGCAGCTCGCTCGCTGCATGTTTTGCGTGTACGTGTGTGTGGAGGTGTGTGTATGTGTGCATGTATGGATCAGGGCTGTGCCGCTGCTGTACCGCACTCACTTGCACCCCGCCGTGGAACGCGAAGTATCGACCGGTTAAAGCCATCCCCGCCCGTCGGCTAAACCGGCCAACCAACCCCCTCGTCGACACTCAGCCCCCACTAGCAGAGCTTCTACCCGACTTCTTATATTTTCCATCTCCGTCGTCTCTTTCCTTTACTTGTTCTTCATGCCGAGATGGAAGAGACGCAGACGTCCGGCGATACTCGGACAGAATATGTCCAAGTATCAAATACTTTGTTCTCGTTACAGATTCCGATATCGGCATTCTCTTGATATTACATATGAAAGTAGACTGAAAGTAGGCTAAAAATAGTGAGCAAGTAGATAGACGATTGGGCACGCGATGGCTGTGCGTGTCCAATATTTCTATTGGAACAAATATAAAAATAATAATATGTGCCCGTACTTCCGGACGCATGTAATAATCTTTTGCTCTGTGTTTGAATGAATTAAAAAATATGTATGTATATAAATTTTAAATGTATATGCATAAAGATTACATCAAATGACAGTTAAATAAGGAGCTATAAAACTAAGCAAGGACTTAAAATTAGTGATAAATTATAGATGTATCTTAATTACAATATCTTAATTGTGTATAGACGTTCTCGTTTTAATTGGGTCATTTTTAGTACAATAGTATAGTAATTTCAGTATAATAATTAGAATCAAGAAAAATAAAGAGGTTGTATCCTACAAATGTAGAATTAACTTTTCAACACATTGTTATTGCATATTTTCAAAACAGTAATGTAACAAAGGATTTGATTAACTTGTATCATTTGTCTATTACAATTTCAATTATTCAACTATACGTAATAGTTAAAAGTATTAAATTTGAAGAAATTCGGCAGGAAATTCGGAATTGGATAAATTCCGAGTTCTTGCCGATGAAATAAACTCGGCATAATAAAATGTACTTTTCGTTCATCGATGAATTCTGCGATGCTTCTATTGAATTGACGAGATGTCATTCAACGGCTGCCGGTCATCTCCGGAATTTATCGTGTCGATCGTCAAAGATAGCCCGTGAAACTTTCCGAGGGGCCGGAATATCGGATGGATCATCGAGCAGAGTCGAGGTACGCTTGAGGATGCTTAAATTTAACATCGATACCTCACAAGCAAGATTAAATCTGGATACTTTGGTGCTTAAAGCAGACGTATTAAAAAGTGAATAATTTCGTGTTTTATTTTTATTATATGTCACGAAATCACTAAATCATCTTTCTACGAAAGAGAATCTCTCTTATTTCTTTCTTGCATTGATAAAGTGAATGCAATTTTTACTAATATTTTTACAATTTATACAGATAAAAGGCAACAAGGGAAATAAAAACAAAAATTATACTGTCTTTTACAAATGGTCAAGTTTTAAGTTTCTAATAAAACAAGAAGTTTAATTTACTTGCTGATAAAATACTTGCATTCCTAGATGCGTCTTGACACTGTGAGGCTCGCACAGAGATCGCAAACTTCATTTTTTCACCACGAGGTCGTTTTTTCCCCTTGCTGCCGCTGTCACCGTCAACGTCAACAACGAGGAGACGCGGCTGAATGCCACGGGACTCTACACAAAACTATCGCGAGCAGTCGCTATTCTCTATTGTTGCACGCGCCGCGCGCTGCGCCGGCCGGTTGACGTGAAACAACGCGGCCCAATGTGAAAACAAAGAGTTATGCATTGTCCGTCATTTAGTAAAACTATTTTTGCACAAAGCCGGTTCTTAACGAACAATTCCACGCGTAATTTCAAAAGGAAAATAAGAGATGGAATTGATGAATACAATAGTTAAAGGATCTTAATAGTTCCAATCGAGAGTTAATAGTCCTAGTAGACGAAAATAATTGTTAGATTTTTCCAAGTAAATACACGAATTTCGAGATGCTTAATTAATATCGAGTTTATGTGAAAAATAGAAAATATTTAAAAGAGAAAAATATTTAAAAGAGAAAAATATTTACATGCTAGGTACATTACGAAGGAAAAAGATAAGTTATGCAAGACACGCAAAAGTAGATATTAAATTAAAAGTCTTAAGCTAAGATTGTTAGGAAGAAATTTATTAAAATAAAAATAAAACAGTAAAATACCTCTTTCCCTCTTTCGTGTAAATTAAATTTTTATAATGTTTTTCATTGAGTTCTTAAACTTGAAACTAATTTCAACTGTAATCGCGGTATTTTCTCCAAAATGCGATAGGTTCTTAAAATTTCGTCTCGAGAGCAGATTGCGTTAGCCGCAACAAAATTGCCCTCGCACATGCGTTACATACTTTTGTAACACATCGTTTCGAAGGGGTAGAAAATGCACGGCATTTCAGCAGCAGTGTGAAATTTTACTGCCGAGGCTTTGTTCGCCACACGATTTCCCGGGTGTAAATTACAATTTCCAGCCGACATCGCCGTCGTATCCTAAAAGCATACTTTATCGTGCTGTACTTGGCGCCCATTGCATCACTGCGATTTTTTATCACGCGCGCATGTTCCTCTCGCGTAGCGCATACATGATGGTTCTTGGCCAACAAAGAGTTCATAAAATCATTTCTCTGAAAATTACATAGTAGACTTGCTATGCGCTAGGCTCTTGTGAAATCTGTGAGAAATAATAATGACGATAATTGAGTGATTTTGGAAAAACGAAAAATACTGAATTACAAAATACCTATTTTTCAAAGCGAAAGAAATTTTCTTTCTTTTTCTTATTCTCTTTCTTATTCCCTTCTTAAATAGAGAATGAGATACATATTCCAATGAGCTTTACAATCAATGAGTTCTTTTGAATGTATAAAGATCGATAGTGATAAAATTTCCAATCTTTAAATATAATATTTAATTATTATTTATTTAATTATTAATAAATTAATATTGAATCGCGCAAGTTATTTTATTTTTCAATATGATTAAATTTTTGATTAAATTTTATTAATAGGATACAGAAATATAAAACATTAAAACTACAATTAGCTTTTCGAGAGGGCAGTGCTGGGATATACGTTCAAGCGATTTATATGAAATTAATTTTGCATGTATCGTTATTTAATCTAAATAAGACATTCCGTTTATTCTGCTATTAGGAATAACTGCATATTAGGAAAACAATGAATCTTCGTCTCGGATTTTCGACATAAAAAAGCTTTACAAATTTCCGCACTCTTTTATTCGTTATCCATCTGGATCCGTTTTAATTTCTTAATAAAATAATACTTACGGGTAGTCGTTTTTTGTACATACAATTTCAGGCTTTTTATCTAAAACAGCTACGATTATAATAAAGTAAATCGTTGAGAAAAGAATGAAGAGAGAGAACTATCCTTAGGGAAATTATCTTATCGACTGTTATTTGTTGTGCGCCGTTGGCCTGCCATGCCGTCACAATCCGGCTTCCAATTCTTATATGACCGAATAACTTTCGGCCTCGCGAAGATGAAGAAACGACCGGTTATCTCAACGTATTCCATTCACCGACGTAATTATCCACCGTAGTTCTTTTCATAGATATTGCGCAATTTAAATTCATTCCGGATGCAACTTGGGCGCGACAAAGACTAAAGCTTTTATGGACGATATGTGCCAGTTTAGAGAGAGAAGCAGAGAGTTGGTGTCTTCTTTAAGAATTGTACTTTCTTGAAGAAGCCTTTATATAATGCAATTAACGCTGTAGGAATATGCCGTTACCGTTTAGGACAATGCTTTTTGTGAAGTACGAAATGAATGGAAAGACTATCTTTTAATAAATACTTTAATAAATAAAATTTCAAATGTTACTTGGAATATATCCCATTAATTAGGTTTTTTTCTTTCTGGCAATTATGTAGATTATTTTATAATAACAAGATTTTATTTAACATTGATTTGTCTTTTATCAGAAATTATAGTTCTCGCCAAGAGTAGAAATATGACAATCAATGATAATATTTAACGCAATTTAATTATTATGTTAATTGAGTCTATTCTTATAGAAGAGAATGTAGAAGTAAAAGACGTTATTATGTTTTCGCATTTTTGCATATTTTATGCATTAATTAAACGTCTAGTTCGCGAGGTACGGCAAAGTTTTGTTGAATTTTCTCAATTTTGTACGAGAGTTGTAATTATTGTGTTTTCTTTCTCGGCTCTTGTAAGATTACGGGATTACATAATTATTTATTAAAAAAAATAATAAAGCATATGAGATAGCTTTTTTTCATTAATCGTTATTATTTGCTTCAGAACTAACCGCTAATCTCAAAACTAACTGGTTAATTGGATGTACGTATGCAATTTTATGGTATGTATATCCGCCTCACACAGTATCCGAAAAATTCTTATGTTAAAATTAAAAAAATTAAGATCATCGATAATTTATCAACTGGTGATTCGACTGTAGGACCATAGGCCGTAATCTTCGCGGCAATTCTGACAGGGATAATATGAAAGCCGGCTATTCGATTTAAGGATTAATAATAGCTTTCGGTGATAGGAGTCGGCCCATCCGTAGCAGCAGCAACAGCAGCAGACAATTCTGTATTTGCATGCATTTACATATATGCATGTATATATATATGTATATGGCTCACGTTCGCGATCGGTTGCACAGTGGCGATGCAACGACAGAAGTAGGGTAGGATCGCTATGCAAAGTGCAAGAGCACCACGCTTTACGATATACCACGTGATGCGCGATGCTATGTGTAGAGAAACTCGGCGAGTGTCGGATTCGGTAGGTTCTGCGCGCGCAAACGTATATTTTGTAGGATATACAGTATACCGCTTGAAGTTTCCCTCATTTTTTTCCTTTACATTCTCTTTCTCTCTCTTTCTGTCTCGATAATGCTTCCTCGATTAGTTCGCTCACGAGTTTCCTCGAGATCGAAAACTAACTTGGATAACGGGAGGCTATTTTCGATGGCTTTAGCGTCACTCGATTGGAGGTTTCGTCGCGAAATCCAATCGGTGAAAATTCAATAAAGTTAATAATTGCCAGTAGAAACCGTGGTTATTAAGGATTAAGCAGAAAAGAGAATTTTTATATTCATCAAAAAAGATAAATTCGTTTGTTCACAATTCTATTAGGTGTACAAATTAATTCTCGGCCTTTTTTGACATTTATTTATAAAAACATTAATACCAACTTAATCTTCAAAGTAATCCCCTTCGCTTTCTATATATTTTTTCTATCTCTCAGGCAATTGTCAACTCCTGAGAATACGCCACATAAGAGAGAATTTCCTAAATTTGAGATGGTTTCCATAGTATTTTTTGCTGTATGCGGCTGGACGGTCCCATGAGGGACACACCACCGGGACTCCTTGCGAATCCTTCCCAGCTTCTTTAGATGATAGGAAATGTCTTGCTGTGTCACTCCAATTACATTTGCAAGATTTAATTGAGTTTGGCAAGAATTAGCGTTCAAAATTTGCTCCAACTCCTCGTCTTCCACTCTTTTTGGTTGACCAGGGCATTCACGATCCTGAAGGTTAGGTTAGGTTTCCCTCTCGAAATTATTGGAACCATTTTTTACACGTGCTGTACGATACAGCCTTTTCACCCAAAGCCGAACAAATCATTTTTTTCGCCTCAGACGCGGTTTCTTTAAGTTGAAACGCGAAAAGAAGGCAATGCCTTAAGTGTTGCTTTTCGAACAACATCGTGTTTTTACAACTGATTTTACAAATTATGTTCACAGTAGGATCAAGTATTATACCTCGTTTTAAAGCTAATAGATGGCGCTCTAAAATAACACAGCGGAAAAAAATTCCATTTTGAGTAGGTTCTGTAATCGATGAAAGGTAGGGGCCGAGAATTAATTTGTACACCTAATATAAGGTATCTAACGTAAGGTAGCAAGTTGTTATATTTTATTACTCCTTATATTGTTCTTCCTGGTCACAAATCAAGTTTACATTTCTATCAATCGGTTGATAGTTAGTTTTAAGATTAAATTGTTTGTTATGATATAGACTACAAGCAATACATTTCTGTTTATTGATGTTATTAACGGAACAGGATTCAAACCAAGACCACACAGCGTCTTTGTGTCTTCCACCTAAAGGTGGGTCCAGACATGTGTCGTATCACCGTATCGTATCATGATCAGCTATTTGTATGGACGCGGTGCTGTATCGTGTCTGCGTATCGTATCTGCGTATCATTTTGATACGTAGATACGATACGACCAGGATCTACTTAAAGGTGGGTCCAGATGTGTCGTATCACCGTATCGTATCGTAATTGCGTATCATTATGATATAGATACGCTGGTTATGATGCTACACCAAAATCTTGTTTTTAATTCGTATCCGTATCCCGTAGTTGTATCTTTATATGTAAGTTTTCCACCTAAGAGCAGGACTGAACGGACGAGCATTGTTATACATTGTCAGATGGGCGCAGGATCGGGAACGCGTCTACACTGATTGTATCCGTATTACGTATCATTTCTTTGATGTTTCGGCGAAAAACTTTAGATGAATCCTGGTCGTATCGTATTTACGTATCAAAATGATACGCAGATATGATATACAGCACCGGTCCACACAGCTGATCATGATACGATACGGTGATACGAAACATGTCTGGACCCATCTTAAAGTCGGTTTTTCGCCGAGACATCAAAGAAATGATACCTGATACGGATACAATCAGTGGACGTGTTTCCGATCCTGCGCCCGTCTGACAATGTATAACATGGCTCGTCCGTTCAGTCCTGCTTTTAGGTAAAAAACTTATATAAAGATACTGCTATGGGATACAAGTTGAAAACGAGTTGAAGATTTTGATGTATCATTATAACCAGCATATCTGTATCATGATCATACGCAATTATGATACGATACGGTGATACGACACATATCTGGATCCACCTTAATGTGTTTTTCAAATTACTCATGTTAACTTCACTAACAATAACTAATAACTAATAATCATCAATAACTAATAATCAGTAACCTAACCAATAAACGTATAACTTTAATACAACTACCTAGAAAGATTTGTTGGGAGTATGAGCAAATAGCATGTTTTCCAGCGTGTTTGTTTCTTGATGTTCAGATACTCTCGCGCAGAATCGTAGCTAGGATTATAAGACGTCTCGAGCTGCCTATGAATTAAAATATTTCTATAAGAAGATTTTCTATTCATTTTATTATTTTTAACAGAAAAGATCAGTTTTTGACGGTTTTTTTTCCGGAAAATACCGGTTTTTACCACTGGCATGGACTTTATCCAGAAAATGTGGAATTTTGCCAACCTTGGATATAATCAAGTGAAAATTCTGTTAAAGAGCGAAATAG
Source organism: Tetramorium alpestre (assembly GCA_021460005.1). NCBI lineage: Eukaryota > Metazoa > Arthropoda > Insecta > Hymenoptera > Formicidae > Tetramorium > Tetramorium alpestre. Next base: position 564,612 of record JAJVSH010000071.1, on the reverse strand, counting down.
CGAAATAATCGGAATCAAGAGATTGCTCAAGATAAAAGAGAGAGATATAAAACTCTCCGTGACTTCTTCTGTCAGTAGGTCCCCTAAACTTTAGTTAAAAACCGCTATAGAATAGTTGAAACTTACAATGGAAAAACGACGGGGAGCGACGTCGACGTCGAGAAAGGTGATAAATCGAGCGCGATGGGACGCCACGGGGTAGTCGGGTAAGGAAGCAAAAGCGCCCTTAGGGACGCCACAATCTCGCATGGTGAGCAAGCGAGCCGTGTGCTGGCAAGAACGAGCGGGTATTTAAAGCGCATCTCCGTCGTTGCCGTCGTTGTTGGGCGACAGGACGCTTCTCTTTGAGGATTCATCGTCGATCGCCCCAGTTCCACGTCGGCGAGCGAACTGACTCGTTTCAAGGTCGATGGCTTTCGTCCCCTTGCATTATTCTTCCATACCTCACTCCCCCCTCACGGGTTCTTTTTTCCGCAACATCTCCATCTTCTACTCCACTCTTGCGCGGCTTCCTTTTTTATCTTGCTGTTAGTCTCACGTGTCCTTCTTTCATCGACATTTTTTTCTGTTTACCTTACTCTATTCTTTGCTGCGCAGTATCACTCAAACGAGAAAGCGCCGCGATAAAATGTGAGAGTGTACTCTTAATCTTGAAATGAAATGATGTGAGAACTAATTTGCGTTAGATGTGCGTCATGATAAAAATTAATTTCCATTTAAAATGTTTTTCATTTAAAAGTTTTATTATTTCTTGTTTGTATGAAAAAGAAAACAAATCTTCATTTCTTGACAAAATACTATGCACTTATTACATTCGTAAAGTTCATGAAAAATTAAAATCTTTCTCTTAATAAAGAAAGTCTTGTGTGATTTTGAAAGGGTTAATGGCTTAAAAATATACGACGCGTATCTTGTATCTCGTCTCGCCTAGTTCATTTTTTTAGTTCGCTTTTGCTTCTTTTGCAAACCGTCGCTTACCGTCTTTATAGGAAAAGCATTTATATGTTAATCTATGAAGATGCTACGAAAGACTGGTCGTGCGATTTTAGGAATTTAAATCTCGGCTCGCTTCCGGAAGAGGAGGGCAACTTTCATCGCTATTTTTAGTGTGGAATAATATTCACACACTTGCACACTTGATATCGAAGAACAGCGTTATAAATTCATTTTGTTTATATACATAAACCAGCATTCATGGAATTGCTCGGAATACGAATTACGTTAATGTATCAGTTATATGTATTTAAGTATACAAGATTTACAAGATATATATGTATATTTTCCCAGTTGTCAAGGCAATCTTAAGATGAAATGAATAATTTTGCACAATTGTATCGACGGTATTATTTGATAAGTATGAATTGAATCAAGTTAAATAGAGAGATCCTGGATCTGACTACTCACATAGTCGGGATAATAAATTCATTCTTCGTAGTGTAATTTCCGTTTCCTGAAGTTCTCGTAGTTAAACGTGAAACGAAACGAAAATTGCATCTCGTTGCATCATAGGAGAGAAACCGTATGACGCAATTTCATATCGCGTTGCATTCAATGCTCACATACTTCTTACATACTTGTGCTACGTCGGATGCTGTTTGAATCCGAGAATTTCTTTATCCGGATTCTTATCATCCTATTGTCACTTTCGCTCGCAGCACGGGCAGAATGCACGATCGCTGCTTTGTATTATAGCTTGCGACATTATATGACCCTGCATATATATATATATATATATATATATACACACACACACAAATGTACACATATATTTTGCGTTGATTGCAAACTTTTGTCAATTATGCACCATTAGTTCCGCGTGTTATTGCTAGAGAGAAACGGCATTGCAGTTGCTCGTTTCAATAAACTATACCACGCCCGGACTTGTTCGTCAAGGTTCGTCGCTCGCCAAGCGCGATAAAATATTTGCCCATAGAATATTAACAAGTTGCAACAGATAATGACTTTTCATGAAATTTTCCTCGATGCAAAATTAATTCCAATTTTATTGATAATTCTCTTGTTAAAATTCTTGGTTAAAATAACGAAAATATTTCATTTTTTATTTTACTCTTTTAATAAACATTTGTATATTGTTCTAATTTATCGCGAGCACACAATGACGAAAGTATTTCTACTTTTACAATTAATTATCGATATTTTTATGGCAGAAAATAAATTCACATTTATAGATACAATACGAAAATATTTAATATAAATGTTTATTAAAGTTGAGTGTTTTTATTACATTCTTTGAGCTTGATACTCGCGATGTTTGGTACTCGATTAATGGAAGCCTCGACGCTTAGTAATATTCAAATGTATCTGATGATGGCCAATATACACGTGAAGGGGACGAGCGTGCAGTGCGAGAACAGGAGCGTGACGTTAAATAATCGTCGTGCTTCGGCGGTATAATCTCCTAAAGAGCACGTGAGCGGAAAAGCTACCCCGTTCTATGACGAGGGGTTGGAAAAGCGGTAAGGGGTTGACGTGGCGGGGGTTGGTGCACGCAGTAGCTAGTGGCACAATCTCCGGTAATGATTGGTCGTCATGGAAACGAGCCAAGCACCCGCCTCGCCCTTTTTCCTCCGGGCAGACCGAGCGGCGTGATCGTCGCGGCGTGCGTCGCGACGCGGAGCGTCGCGTCGCGTCGCGTCGCGTCGCATCGCATCGTTGACTGCAACACAGCGCCGACGCCAGCAGAACCAGTCGCGGCTTCGAGAATCTCTATACCTCGCAGCAAGGATAATGCTCTTCATTCTAGAAAGAGACTCGTGACATTTTTTATTCAAAATATTATTTTTGTGTGCAGAAAAGTATTTATGCTCTTCTTATTATCTATTTATTAATTCTATTGAAATTATTAAAGTTACGACATTTAGTAATAGTTGTTAATTTATACAACGACTTTAAAACGATTTATATTTATATTTATATTGTATAATTTTATTGAATATTATAGAGAGAGGAAGAGAGATTGACTATAACTTGTTAGTTACAACTACTTTGCGTCATGCTTCTATGGTATTTTAAGGGTCGAAACTTTATATGAAAATTATCAAGATGCGGTAAAATAACAAAGCGGTAAGAAGCATAGGAAATTCTTGCAATCTCTTATGTGACGCGACTTATAACTTTTATCGAATCTAATATAGTTTAACGACATCTCGTTTGCTGCGCGCAGAAAACTTGTTCAATCTCAATTTCTGAATGCTTAATGATTGCGATTCATTATATTTATAAAAAATTTGAGGCAGCAATAAATTTAATTATCGCGATGATATTGCTAAGTGTGCTACACTTTTCTTCATCACGATGAACCTGCGATCGAGCTGTTTGTCAGTCGTAAATTCACTATTCTTACTGATTTGATTTGAGGCAATTACAGACATGTTGTCGATGATTTTTTACCGCCTACTTATCTGTATCAGACGTATCAGACTGTTCGCGCGGATAACAATAAGTTTTTCCATTAATTCCGGACCGCGAAGCGAAAGGCCTCGAAGCGGAAGGCTTGCGAAGAAACGACGAATTTAGGTTTCTCGGCAAATGTTCGCTCAATGAACAATCTGTAGTTGCTAATCTGCTACCTTGATCGACGGCGCTACAGAACGCTCGGAGAAACTTTAGCAGGTCGAAGTTTCCCCAGCGCCGGCCACACGGTTTTCCATATATAGAAGGAGTAACGGCGCAAAGTGCGTCGTGGGGGTGTGGGGTAATCGAGAAAGTTTAGTTCTCGGATAGCTAGAGACGTCGGATATATGCGACTATGAATTCTGAGAGTGGACTTTACTCCCTGGTCTTGGATGGGCGAGTGTAATCGCTGTCTCGTTACCAAGTCTCGGCTCTTTTTGCTTTGAGAATCACATTAACGAATACTTTTGACGTCACTGGCATGCAATAGCGATCGGTTTATTTTTAGCAACGCGTAGGTATAAAGCGAATCGTAGGATCGATTTCATTAGACGATTTATGACGACATCATTTGATAGATCTTCTGAAAATGAGAGAGAATTGTTATGTAAATCTAGCAGCGTTTCAGTTTCAAATATCTCAATGTTCTATCCCTTTCAAAAATTTATTACACATCGGTCTTCCGTTTCGTTCTTTATATGAAAATGTAACTTTTTCGCACATTCGTAAAAAAAATATTACGCACTGAGAAATTTTAAATTCAATTTTTTCTCATCTAAGCTGTATCAAAGCTGTTTAACCAAAGATATTTAAGATAATGATATGTTTGATAATGTGAGTGCTTAATTAAAAATAGATCTCTTTTGATAATTTTAAAATGAAATATTGATTCAAAGATAATGTAATTTTGATGAGAAAAATTACATCAGTAATTCAGTGATTTTATTCGTTTTAAAATATTTCGCCCAATAATACTATTGAATATTAAACTCTTGTTAAACAAACATAATTATTATCGATAATAACTCATAATAATTATCGAGCTTAACAAAGTATAACACGGATCGGTATTTAATGTATTAAATTTTCACAATGTTTGCATTATGAGTTTCAAATCAGTTCTGTTATAAAAAGAATTAATTGTAAGATTTGAGAAAGCATTTGCAAGGAATTTCCAAAGTTAATATTCAGTAATCATTCTCTCAGATAATTATCAAAATACGCGTTTTGTAAGTGTAGTTTAGCATATTTTGCAATTTATATTATAGCATATTCTCTCTCCCTCTCTCCAACTAATGCAACTCATAATTGTATCTAAACATCTGAACACTAGGATATTCTATTTTCGGATATTGTACAGCTCATGGCAGTTTTGATACATACGTAATAAACTAGCGAGGATTCATAACTCTTGTTATTTATGACATTACACATACATATTTATTTATACACATATGTTATATATGTGTTTGTACATTATGTGCGCCACATAAGTACATTCGTACATATTGCATGTTATCATCTTCCTGAATAATTGTTATACAACAGTATAATAACATGTTTGTTCTCGTGATTGTTTCAGAGGTGCCTTCTCCGTGGTTCGACGATGTGTGCAAAAGAGCACCGGTCACGAGTTTGCTGCAAAAATCATAAACACCAAAAAACTCTCGAATAGAGGTAAGTGGCATGCACACTTGTCAATCGGATTTTATACATCGTCGAATTCAAATTGATTTTAATTTAGTGTATTATCATTCATTATTAGTAAGAATAGCGCAAGCTGATTTCCGAATGATTTTTAAAATATTTGTCAATTTGTAGAGGATGTATGAAGTTAATATTACATTCGCACGTAGACAATTTGTGATTATACATGTTTCGCAATTTATTTGCGTGGATATATAATAATATATTATATTCGTTAGAGATCTGTGATATTGAATTTGAAGATATTTAATTCAAGTTAATCAAAGTTTGCTGTTGCTTGCGATATGATGTCGGAAATAACTTGATACATACAACGATAAATATTCTATTGTCTACCTAATCTTATCAAAATAAATAATGTCGAAAAAGAAAGTTCCTGAAATTAATTAATTTTTGCCTTTACGCCGTCCACATTAAAATTTTCTAGTAATGACAAACATCTGACTTCTGAAATATTTATAAACGATTTAGTGACCAAATTTGTGACCGCATTAAATAATCATCAGCTATCGAATGCGAACACCTCTGCAAAACAATTCGCTTATTTATTCATTATATGCTTATTTATTATATGTATATACGTACAGTATACACACATATATATGATAAATAAGCACATAATGAATAAATAAGCGAATTGTTTCGCAGAGGTGTTCGCATTCGATAGCTGATGATTATTTAACACGGTCACAAATCTGATCGCTAAATCGTTTATAAATATTTCGGAAGTCAGTTGTTTGTCATTGCTACACAGAGAGAATTTTCTTTTAAAATTTAACCTAAAAATCATCGTAATCGTGGGACAATTAATATTTCGAACTAATATTTTTTATAAATTCTCTCTGATTTATTCATATCTAACACAATAAAATATAAAATCTATTTGATTAATATTACAATCTACTTGGTAATTTTTATTATGGAGTTTATAAAAATTTATTATGTAGTTTATAAAATTTCTGTTGTATATTTCACAAATTCCTATCATTTTCGGTAATATTTAGTAGTTTTTTTATTTTTATGTAGCTGTCTAGTCCCACTTTTATTTAGTAGTTTTTTTATTTTTATGTAGCTGTCTAGTCCCACTCCTACCCCACTCTTATCACCAAACATGTTAAAATTTGTAGTGAATTTTACGGTAAAATATAAACGAAAAATTCTCTCCGTGTAGAAAATTCTAATGTGGAAGGCGTAAAGGCTAAAATTAATTTCCGGAATTTTCTTTTTCGATATTATTCATTTATTTTGATAAAATTAGGTAGACAATAGAATATTTATTGTTATTAAAATATTATAATTGCAATAATGTACATCAGTGAATAAAATATAGATAGATAAAATTAAGCTTTTAAGCAAAAAATACTTACGCTACTAGAAGGCGCTCACTTATTCAGGCATATTTCAGTTTCGAGTCTGAAATATCTTTTGAAGGAAAGAAAGAAAGAGACGTGCTCTCGTTTGGAACGACGGGTAAAGACCGTTTCCGGCTTTCTTTAACATGGTATAAATATATAGTAGAGACACGTCGAAGACACGGTAAGAGGAACGACTCGAGCGTTCTTCCCGAGCGTTTTTTCCAGAAATGTTTGAAACGTTTCTGAGGCAATAGCACCCGAATGGTCATCGTAAATTTCCATTGCAAAAGAGCTGCTTTCATGTCTTTACACGATCGTTTCTTTCACGCGGTTGCTCGCGATCGCAGAAAATGTGTAATACACAGCAATCTACATACGTACAACTGTTGTCTTTATTATTTACTATATGTATGTACAATATCTCTTTGATGTACATAACATATACATCAGTAAGTATATTATATATAGGTATATTATACATCAGTAAGTATATTATATATAGATATATTATATACATATGTATGTATCAATATTAAAATGTTGCAATTCGTCGTTACCGCTATTTGTTTTTCTACACAAATTAATACTGTAAAAAATTCTACGTGTGTGCAGTATTTTATTTTATTTTACAATCTTTTATTGTATTATTTTTTCTGCAAATACCGTAAATATTCTGAAACGGGAATAAAAAAATGAGAGTGTCTCTTTTTACTATATTTTTCGCTTGCAATTTTTTAAATAATCTGTAAGTACAATTTCTCTCATCCAATTGTATAATATATACACAGGCGAGTAAAAAGAATTTGCTCATCGATTTGAACGAGTAATCATTTCTATGTTACGTATTTTTTGCGATTGATCAAGGATTCGCGGTAAAAGTTTTTGCGATATGTTTAAAAACGAGCAGACACGCGACGCGCCATTGTCAACCTGCCAGCGAATTTCTACGCGAGACTAGTGCAGTTGCCAGTTTACCGTATAGCGAGATCGTTGGTCCAGAAAATGCATATCGATCTCTTTTGAAATTCAATCGTATCCGTGCTACATATCATCGAGAAGGCAATACATTAGACTGACGCGAAGATGGAAGGAACATTACGATGCTAAATGAGCGATATAATTGAACGAGGCAGATAAATTCCTCCCTTATCCCTCCAAACGCGACTTTGCACTTAAAGTGCCGAATTAGCGACACTGAATACTGACGTGCGAATATGCCGGCATAGGTCTCTTTTTGTTTTGTCTTGTTTTCTCTTCCACGAATAATTTTTATAAAATTGCTTTACTAATTGTCCGATATGATATTTCTTCCTCTGTAAAATTATATTTTAGGCTACTATTTCTTCGCAAAATCACACTTTACACAAATTTACAAGAACGTGATACGTGAAAATGAGAACACTGTCCCAAATAATTACGCATAACAATTTGGTTCGTACAATTAACGTAGTATTGTTTTGATTACTCGATTGAACTATTCAACTGCAGCGCAACGATGCGAACGATATCTAACACACCATTCTAATCCGAATACAACGCAAACGCGGTTGCTACTGTTCCACGTGCGCGTAAATGCGTTGCGGTTAACCATTGCGAAAGAAATTTCGTTGAGAGAATAATGTAATATTCATAGTTACTTAGTAGTGAATTACAATTGAATAATAATGATACATCGATATAATTGTGTTAAACCATAAGTGAAGAAAAACTAGTGATGTTTCTCGCAAAAGAATAAAAAAATCAATTTCCTTCATATTCGATCTTACGTGAATTCCTTTGAAATCAAATTTTGTTATTACGTTTTGAAAAAATTGATAACTCGAATTGAAAGAACGTCGAGAAAATTTGTCGTAAAAATCGTCGCATCTTGAGAATTTTTTTGGTATTTTAATACAATTTTTCATATTTTTATTTTTTATGCAATATAAAATTTAGCATAGCAATAACATTAAATCTTTACAATGATTTTAATAAAATTATGATTCATATTATTAGTTACGTGCATTTTCAGATACAATATAATACACTGATTTTTCAGAAGAAACAAGGGACAGAATAGGGAGAAGAATTTTATCTATCTATTTTTATCATTTTATAAAATATTTTCAAATTATTAGCGTTTAATAATTCGCGAATTAGGCTGATTTGAATTTATATACACATATGTACATATATGTATAAAGTTTCAGTGTTATAGGAACTTTACATCAGCTTTCTAAAATATAATATATACTTCACAATGTTGCTGTTTAAATTTTATGTTACTATTTTATATATATACTACATACATGTATACATATATATGTGAAGAAATAATTTTGATTATATTTCCCTCCTATACTTGACGCTGTCACGATGAAAGCTGAATTTCCTCGATGCACGTAGAATAATATCGCTCTCGACGGACTTCTCTGGGCCAGACCGCTACCTCGTTTGATTAAGATTCAATTCCGCGTGCAAGTATGCATTAAGAGAGAGATTGAGTGAGTGAGTGAGTAAGAGAGAGAGAGAGAGAGAGAGAGAGAGAGAGAGAGAGAGAGAGAATATTGCAAAGGAAGGTCGCGTTTCATCTTCGCCTCGCCGAACGACTCGCGAGTACTCGGAATTGCATAATTTCCTCCCACGAAGCCGGCATACTCGTTTCCGTCCTTCACTTCCTTTACCCTCGTTCAATTTATAGCCATTTTCTGCGGGCACGATGCGGCGAGATAAATCTATCTTTGGCATCGCTTCGCCGCATCGAAGCGTGGCGAGGGTAAAAGGTAAAAAGGTGTCAGGGTAAAAGAGGAATCCTCCCTCTATTCTTTCTTTTCTCCTTCTCCTCTCTCACCTGCATCTTTCTCTCTTGTTCTCTCGTTCTCTCGGACAAGAATCGTTGGTTCGTGCGAGTCGGCTCAGACTTACGACCTTGCTCCAGTAACCTCTTGACCTAACGGAGGCCGCTGCAGCCTCTGCAATATGGCGTGCGCGCGCTCCGCACAACGAATAAAACTCCTGGCAAAGAGAGGGAAGCAAATAGCAAGCTACGGGTAACCGATCGTTATGAGTGGGAAGAGTAGGACAATTTCTGGATTTCCTCGCGATTCGATCCGCGCTCGGCTGTCATTTCCGATTCTGCGACAGCGCGACCGAGTATGACACGTAACGACACAGTGCACTTGTCTACTCACTCTCCAGCATGCTCGCGCTGAGAGAAGATAAGACTTTTTTCTATTCTTTTCGTCGTGCACGTTGAAACGTGCTCCATCCTTTCCTTCATGCTGTGAAATTGTGAATTCAAGTGTGAATCCTGTGAGGATGCACAAGATTCTTTATTTACATTTGTTCGTTTATGTAGCGCTTTATCCTCGCGATCAGAACGAAACCAGTCAGTACTAAATTAATTATCATGCGCTCGTGATCAAACATAAAATGTGCGACTATAAAAATATATCGGGTACGTTACAATCGTTTCTTTCTCTTTATATCTTATCCTAGAATAGCGATGCTCCATTCTAGGATTAATCATTTATTTGACATAATGTAAAAATATGTTTTCATAGAAAACATCTGTGTCGCAGATAATTTATGTGAACCATAAAAAAGCGTACAAAGAGAATTCAATGTTACACAGCTGATATTACTGAATATAGTTACAGTCTAAATCAGACCAATATCTTGTATTCGTAAGTATTCCAAGACGATGCATTTCTATTCCGGTAAGTAAAACTATGAAATTGTGAAAACTTTTTTTACCTTCTGAAAGTTGTTATACAGGAGACTCATTCCCGTATGGTTGAATTTCGTCGCTTTCAGTGAAACGACGAATTAATCGAGCGATATAATTGGGATTTCGTCGGCGTCGCAATCATTTGAATTTCTAATTCGCGGCTTTGGATCACAAAGAGATCACGAGAAGGTTGGTCATGTTTCCCAACATATGTTGCTCTACTGCGTTTTCCGCGCTTTCTCATCTTTCTCCATTCAATCTCTATTTGTCTTTCTCTTGGAAGTTTTTACCATTAATTCCACTTGATTCTGTTTAAAGCGTTTTAAGCGAATTTTTTTTCAACATCTCACAACTTATATTTATTAAATATTTTCAGGATTACTCGGTACATCTACTAATATTTAATATTTTATTAGGTTTCTATAAATTTGTCCAAAAATTGAAAGTTGTCTTGTTCATCACATCTTAACTTGGAAATGAAGGAAATGTTCATCTCTTATTTGTCGATGAAAAGGCCGTGTCATTTTTCTCGTGCAGTTTATAACGGGATTCTTCATTGCCGTCCAGAAATCGGGAGGAAAAAATGCATCATTATCCTTGTAGCCTTATCACGCACGATAGATCAAGGGTGCCTCTCACTTTCTCCGCATCGACTTGCATAAGCGAGCGCGATCAACGGTGGTTTTTATTATTGACGCTTTCGTGTGACATTCGCGCTCTATCGGATGGGAAGTCGTTACATCGGGTGGATGCTTCCTGAGAATCGGCCTTGCGATGGCAAACACTCAACCTTTCAACGACGGATACCCTTTCGTTGACGGAGCCGTTACGAGACGCTCTAAGGACACGCGCGCGCGCGCATCGATATTCGTCTTTCCGACAGCACCTTTGTAGGAACGCGTGATTGCCGGAAAAGCGAAACTGATTGCGCGGAAATGCGATCTTTCTGCACGAGTTTGCTATTCGTTTCGTAACTCGATTGCCAGGTATTAATTTTCTCGAATAATTATCTTAAAGCAAACGTTCTACGCAATTCTAACAATAATCAACAATTACCGCTTGTTATTATAACGATACAGTTTTAATCAATTAATATGATACGCGTTAATTGTTTGTGTTCTTTAATTCTGTTTTAATTAAGTAACTTAATTAAAATACACATGTGTGAAAAATTCACATGTGTAATATGTGCTTTTTGCGTGCTGATTATGGGCTAATTTGCAACATATAGATATTCGATTGTAGATTGTAGATTGATTAGCCGCTCATGTCGGAATATGGATAATTCTTATGAAAAACGCACACATCCTTAAGGACAGGCCGCACAGAGCTGTCTATAACGAGATAAAAATAAAAAAATATATTTTTCTAACGAGCCCGTTTGCTGCGTAACCTGCTGGAAATGATTCGCTCGAGCAGTACGTGTACATGTACACACGAGTATGTATGTGTTTTGTGTGTGTGTGTGTGTTTGCGCGCAACCTCTTTCCTCCTCCACACACACATACTTTTATCTTTTTTTATAGGTATATATTTTTATATAGATTGTGTTAATTATTGGGTGGGGGTGAAGGTGATTGCAAGAGCTGTTTTCCAGACACGCCTCTATCGATTAGTGAGCTGCTATTTACTGTACACTAACAATAAGTATTAAATAATCTGTTTGCGAAATTTGTGAAAAAAAATAAGATTTGTACGCTTCTTACTCTTTCGTTTAATCGGAATAATTCTTATGTTTCGTCGCAGATGGAAATTGACATAGCTGACAGGCGTTGTCCGTGTAGATACGTCTGCATAAAACGCATGAGATAGTTTGTCAGATTACGCAAAAGGTCACGTTATGTAAATTTTTTTCTTATGCAATTGTATTTTTTACGTAAGATGCGGTGGTCCAATATATGTATATCTAAAGTGATGTTACTTTTGAGGATATCAGAGAAACGATAAATAGATGGAGGAAAAGATTATAATAACGCCTTACGTAGCTTGATTTCATCTCTATTGGATATATATGATTGAAGGTTACAATTTTTTTTATACGGCGAGAAGTCTGAAGGGAAGAAAGATTGACAAAATGAAAATAAAACTTCGACGGCGATAACGTGCTAGTAAACGAGAAAATCGTTCTCGCGAATATTGCATCGCTCAATTTATCTGCATGTAATTGAGTTGTGCCTACAGCACCAAATGCAACGTTACGTGCTATGTCATTCACGTGCAATATCATTTTGCTGAGTCGTGAAATACTCCTGGAATTTGTCGATCAATTTGCGTATTTTGTTACAAGTGCGTTCGCGCAGCTATGCTTCCAGAGAGCCAATTGTCTGCGTAACATTCGCAGAATCATTCTCGTATTATCAATAAAGCGTAACAAGTAAAAACGCGATGTACAAATATATTGTAAGATGATTTGCACTTGTGTTTAATAAAAGATTATGAGAACGGTAATGCTTTTCATGAAAGTAATTTTCTGACAATGAGTTATAATGTTATAATTTTTTAATCAAAATTGATTGACTCTCAAGTATATCAAGTAATTATTTAACACAATTGTCTTCTTTTATATTTTATATTTAATATAAAATATAAAAGAAGACAATTGTGTTAAATAATTACTTGATATACTTATACTTGAGAGTCAATCAATTTTGATTAAAAAATTATTTTATATTTAATATAAAATATAAAAAGACAATTATAATATAAAATATAAAAAAGACAATTGTGTTAAATATTTCTTAATCGCTTTTGTGTAATATGAAATTGTTATACATATATTTCGTTATTTGAGTCTCGCTAATCTATTAATTTTTCTTTAAATATAATATTTAACTTATTAAAATACTGATATTATAATGATATATTCCTTTATAAGATAAATAATTTATCACGTTAAAGTATCACGAAACAAAAATAATATTATATTAATCTACATTAATCTGGTTATGGTTAATATTTTTTACACCAAAATATGTTAGAGTTATACAAAAGATTTATTTTATATTCTGTTCGGTACGCGATACGTTTCGATTAATGCGTCCGCTCGCAATCGGCTATGTAAAGTTTATGGGAAAAGAAAAGGTTAAATAGCAACACACGGGAGTCCACGTGTTGTATTTTTGTACAATTTATTATCTATTTATTAAAAAACTGGCGTCATAGAATCAGCGTGAAATCCTATTATCCTAGCATCGTGTTATTGATATAATTAATAATTTTCGGTTGCTACATTAGCAAGAAAGAAAAGAGAAACGTATTCATCGTATTATCAAACATATTCATTATATTATCAAACGTATTTCCAAGCGTATGCGTGCGTGCGAGTGAACATCGCCCAAGTTTTTCCTCTTTTCGCTGATCATTATCATTTGCGTAGGTTGTAAACGATGGGTGAAAATCTTTTTATCATATTACGAGCGAGAAACTCAACTCTGTCGAATAACCTATTTTTTTCGAGGGCACGAAAACCGAAAAGCTTTCGGAAAGCTACTTGTTCGCCAATTTGCCTGGTGTTTTTCGCACTTCTCGCACGACTATACGCTTGTACCACTTCTGCCACTTTAAACTCTCGTCTTGTAGATTTTTTAAGCCTTTAAGAGAGTAGCTACTGTGATGAAGAAACAATTATGGTGACTCATTTCAGGGTATCAGCATTTTGATTATATTTACTTACATTAATAATAACTTGTAAAATTGAAAAAAATGCTGCAGTTATATCAATGTTAGAAACATGTGAATTCTCTCATGAATTTAAAAATGATTTATATTTAATTTTTGTAATAATATTAACTGCACTAATTATCTTATATAGCAATTTGTTAAAAAAATTGTATACTTGTACAAAAAAATTGTATATTTTTTAAATTAAAAACTGCAAAATAATCAAAAAGAAAAACCTACACTATACTTACTTTCATTTTATTTTGTCGTTGTTGCGATATTCATTGTCAGGATAACTGTCCGTCTTGAATTATTTTAATCAAATGGCCATCAAATATTACAGAGAAAATTGATTTCGTAATGTATGTAAGAAGGTATCGGGAAATAATCTTCAAAATGAATTCACCATCGATAAATGCAATTTTCTCGTGCCTCTTAGTGAATTAGCTCTGGAAAAACTCGTTGAGAAATATCAACACAAAATTTGATTCTGTCACAATGTCAGGCGATCGATTGTTTCAGGGAAACCTGCGCAATTAACATTACATTACTCGAAATTATATCCGAGTGCTTTCATAGTCATCTAAAAAAAAATATAATTAATTACGGCAATTAGAGAAAGTAGTCATTTTAAGTCGTTCTAAATTACTTTTATTGATTTCCTTTAAATTAAATTATTAATATGTTATATATGTATGTATATGTATAGATATTTAACCAAGTACGTGTTCTCTCATTACAGATTTTCAAAAACTCGAACGTGAGGCGCGGATATGTAGAAAACTACAACATCCAAATATTGGTAAGTGAATTTTATTTCTGTCAATTTATACATCTTGTGTAATTGGCTCGCGCCAACATTCAAGACGAGAAAAGGTCTATAATCGTCCGATTGTCGCATATTAATTTTATACCAGTCTCAAATATATGTTATTAGAGGATAATTAAATTGAATCACTAATCGATATTGACGACAAGTCTCGCAACTTAAGCCGAGTAGGCGTTCCGAAGTGAAATGATGAATAATCTGCACGTGTCATGATATATGTATCGTGGTATACGTAGCTAGCATCGCTCATTTTAGTCAGGCATGCGTTCTCTGCAATCACTGCTTATCTCTGACTTGAAATAAATTTCAAAGATCGCGTATAATAAGTTTCATCATAGTGGAACGTTTAATAAAACATAAGATTAAACAATCAATACTTATTAATTTCATTTTTAATTTTATTTAAATTATATTATCGAAACTTTGAGACATTCTTTGCTTCATTTCTCAGGCGAAATATATTGTTGAATTGCTGCTGTAACTTTTTCTTTTAATACTGTCTTTTTATAATAATTGTATTGCATTGTGGCGATAAATATCGCAGAAATCAAACGGTAACAAGTGACACGGAATATTGGAATTCAATAATACGAGACAGAGAGAGAGAGAGAATGCATAAGCGAAACGACGAGTAAAGGACTTCGCTTTTACGCTTCAGTACTCTCTGATGTTGTTCATTCTTTATATTTTGGTCACTTGTACCATTGAATTTCTTTCAACGCATTGATAATACATATTTAGGAAAAATCTTTCTTTGCAAGAGGAATTGCAATGGTACGTTACGTCTGCTTTTTTTATCCTCACGATAAAGAAATTTTTTTTTTAAATGTGATAAATCTTACGAAAAATATTGCAAACATAATCCAAAAGAAGTGTAGGACATAAATGTTATTTAATGGAAAAGCAATTTGATTAAATATTTAACGATTTAATTTAATTAAATATTTAACGATTTAAGTATTTGATTAAAATACTAGTATTAAAATTTAAATAAAACTGATTCTTAATCCTCATCAAGCATGACAAAAATGTTCATATCTGCAGTTTTCTACAAAGCTGTTATAATAGGTTTCTCAAGTAAACACTCGTTCCATCCTCATTTTAATATACAAAATTCGCACGTTGTCTTCTTTCGAGCTTTCGCAGACATGTTATGTACTTGTACGTGAAGGCATGTCGATCGATCGATACTTACCGAGATGGTAGAAAATATCCATGTCCCAGATGCGTGTGGAATAGGGACGAAGAGGGCGGTCCGATTACGTTTGGGATTATGGGATCTCCACGTATGTTCTTAGCTGTTAAAAGCTCGTTAACCATTTTCAAATAGACTATAATTTCTCGACCAAACTTGTTAGAAAACTACAAGAATTTCTGTTGGTCTTTCTTCACTTGTTTGGGCGCACATGTAATATCCACATTGTTTCTCACATAGAGACACGAGAAAAAAGAAATTTCAAGGGAAATATAAGAATATACATACATTAAAAGTAAAAGAGATTATTAATATAAAATTTTTTTATTTGTAAGTCTCATATTTTTCATATATTTCATAAATATTTTTTTGCAAACTTTACACAGAATTTTAATATTTGTCACGAATAATCTAACCATTAAGAATAAATTGATTTCATGAAATGAAAAGTGTTAATCTCAAATATTGAGAGATTTTTTTAAAGAGATTTTTATTTAACGAAAAAGAAACAAATATACCGTTTATTCATTATGCATATAAATGACGATTTAATTTTGTTTCGCAATTGTTGACCTGGAAAAGTATATACGCTTAGTTTGAAACCAGATTTCTAATCTCTCGTTAAGTATCACGCCGAGCGTGATACTTAAATGGCGTTTCAAAATAGTGGAAAAAGTTAAACGCCGTTTCAGACTACGTTGTTCCATTCGTGAATAAATTGTCGTTGCACACAATGTTGCATGTATGGTGTAATCTAGATAAAATGTAAATTGCGTCCCGTTCTGGCCGTCCGTATATTTGATGTATAATGTTGGAAGTGTAATTAATCTCGTGTCTCGTCATTATACTCTCGCGATGAATTACTCTCTGTTTTTATAATCATTACGCGTCGTTATATATTATATGTATATTAAATTCTTGATGAGCCGATTGTCTCAGACGATGTCACTTGATATGCTTTTTATTGAATTACGCTAATTCTATTATAGCAGCAGCAGCATATAGATTATATCGTCTAGTTTATTCAAATCCATGTTATTGATTGAGCACATATAAGGCTTACTAGAATTATAACAGAGGCATGTTTTTAACTTATCCGAATCATTTATTTAAAATTAAAACAATTAACTTATTTTATGTTTTAACTTTTACGATCATTTTGAATTTTTACAATTTTGAAGTATTCTACATATATGTATAAGTTTTAAAGAATCAAGAACTTGCTTCGATATTATCTATACATAAATTATTCTACGTATTTTTAGAAATTTTTTAGACTTTTAACTTATTTCAAGGTTTCGTATACTTAGGGTTTTTTAGTTTATCATAAATCAGAGTAGAAAGGCGAATTAGGTTTGGCATGCTCTTGCTCGCGAAGGCTTCCGTGTAATTCGATTTTCCGCGGATTACATGACTGGCGTCTCAAGACGTTGGAAAATGTTATAAAGCATTTCAAAGTTTAATAATAAATTGCATAAAAACACTCTAACATCTTTTCCGTTGTGGTTTTGAATTTTTATTTGACCTTATAAATCTTAACTTTTTTCTAAATGATATTACATAAAGAATTTTTTGTTAATACTCAAAAGAGTGATGAACAAAATAATTGTGAAAAATTTGTATACATATTGTTTCGGCAGGTTTTCATCGAACATCAATGTTTCTGTGTATTCTTTGAGAATTTTGATACGATTTTTTCTCTTGGCGTAAAGTTTGATTAGACACTGCATTTTTTGATAATTTTGGGATTTTCGTTATTAGATATTCTAATAGCAAAGTTAAGATCTGGTTAAGGCAGGATAAACCTGGAATTAACTAAAGAACAAACTTTCATTGTCTGTTTGCATCTTCAGACCTGAGCTCGCCAGAATCCTTTAATTTTCAATGTTAAATAACCTTGTGCAATTATGTCGGACTTTAGTTTTCGTGGAGTGAAAGTATAGACTTCAAATTTGTTGAAGAATGCGTTGCTGAAGCTCGAACAGACTTTACACACACTTGTAATATCTTCTCTCTCTCTCTCTCTGTCTCTCTCTCTCACTCTACACTTATTAAGAGCTTTACGCTTTATATGGACCGAACAGGCGCCTCGAACGAGTTTCTCATTTTACGCTGATTGAACACGCATTACCCTTAATCGCAATTCTCATGTAATCTTGTGAATAAAGCCTTTTACAAATGCGTTTCGCAGACAAATGGAGATGGCTATTCCGACGCTAATTTAGACGAGCTCGATTAACCCATTAACGTCAGACTTGCATGTGTTTATCTCTGCACTTTCGTTAGCCTGGAATTGTATGAAATCCATCGAAAAAAATTATAACAAATACATAATACATATCCGAGTATTTTTGAGTATGCTCTTTCAAAATCCATGATTAAAAAATCGATTTAATGCATATTTAACAATAAATTTTGCAATTTAAATAAAAAAGACGAAAAATTTGTGGTGTCATTTTTTGAAAAGTTCAAATTTTCATCCTGATCCGGCAATGCAGTAACAACCTAAAACCAATGAGGATCGTGCATAAACTATTTTTCCTAAAAACCTATGCAATTCGTTTTGTAAATTTTCAAAATGGCGGATCCAATATGACAACCGAAAGTGAAAAAATCTCGAAAATGCAGTAAATTAGATTTTATTTCTTTATTTCGCGATGCTGTTGCCTTTTTACCAAATTTCGATTTGATATGACATTCGAGTATGTCTAGAAGTCTAGTAGTCTATTTGATACGAATAAATATGTCGGAGAAAAAATGGTGTCGAAAAATGATGGAAATCGGACATCTTTATACCAATTTTTAGCTATTTATACCAATTTATCAGTCATTTTTACATGTAATATGTATATCATATGTAATACGTACTATCATGTGTATCATGTAACGTATATGTATGTATATGTTTTATATACAGGATGTCCCATTATAAAAAACGCATCTCGATAATTTTTCAACGAAGCATTTTCAGCAAAAATGTTTCAGACAAAAGTTGTATGGTTTCAAGGGGGAGATTAGATGTAGAATAATAAAAGGAATCGGTTAATATAAAAAACACGAATCGGTTACTAGTATCAATTTTTAGATTTGGGATTTTGTAAAATCCACCAATGCAATAAAAAATGCAATAAAATTTTTTAACCTAATTCTTCGTGTTTTTTATATTAACCGATTCCTTTTATTATTCTACATCTAATGTCTCTCTTGAAATCATACAACTTTTGTCTGAAATATTTTTGCTAATAATGCTTCGTTGAAGAATTATCGAGATGCGTTTTTTAAAATGGGACGTCCTGTATATAAAACATATACATATACAGGGTGTCCCAGAATTGTTGTACAAAATTTTATGAGCCGGTAGAGCGGACGAAACTGAATAGAAAAGTTCTCTACCATTTTGCAATTTGCGCAATAGTTAACGTAGATATTAATGATTAAAAATCGCCGTATTAGCCCGACTCTCCGCCGAATACAAACGCGCGGCGAGATACGACCACTCAATGTCATTGTTCCCAAGATCGCGAAGAGTTGTTTTCTATAAATGGCAAAAAACAGGGGAACAATCGCAGCTCAAAACCGCCTCTTTTAGGCATTGCCGCGTGTAGTAAACAACTCTTCGCGCGTCTTGTTAACAATGACGCTGGGCGGTCGTATCTCGCCGCCCGCTTGTATTCGGCGGAGGGCCGAGCTAATACAGCTATTTTTAATCATTAATATCTCATTAACTATTGCGAAAATTGCAAAATGGTAGAGGACTTTTCTACTTAGTTTCGTCCGCTCTACCGGCTCATGAAATTTTGTACAACAATTCTGGGACGCCCTGTATACATTACATGATACATATGATAGTATATAATATACATATTACATGTAAAAATGACTGATAAATTGGTATAAATAGCTAAAAATTGGTATAAAAATGTCCGATTTTCATCATTTTTTGACTTTTATAAACACCATTTTTTCTCCGACATATTTATTCGTATCAAATATCTTCTAGACATACTCGAATGTCATACCAAATCGAAATTTCGTGGTAAAAAGACAACAGCATCGCGAAATAAAGAAATAAAATAAAGAAATAAAATCTAATTTACTGCATTTTCGAGATTTTTCCACTTTCGGTCGCCATATTGGATCCGCCATTTTGAAAATTTACAAAATGAATTGCTTAGGTTTTTAGGAAAAATAGTTTATGCACGATCCTCATTGGTTTTAGGCCTACTGCATTGNATTACATGTAAAAATGACTGATAAATTGGTATAAATAGCTAAAAATTGGTATAAAAATGTCCGATTTTCATCATTTTTTGACTTTTATAAACACCATTTTTTCTCCGACATATTTATTCGTATCAAATATCTTCTAGACATACTCGAATGTCATACCAAATCGAAATTTCGTGGTAAAAAGACAACAGCATCGCGAAATAAAGAAATAAAATAAAGAAATAAAATCTAATTTACTGCATTTTCGAGATTTTTCCACTTTCGGTCGCCATATTGGATCCGCCATTTTGAAAATTTACAAAATGAATTGCTTAGGTTTTTAGGAAAAATAGTTTATGCACGATCCTCATTGGTTTTAGGCCTACTGCATTGCCGGATCAGGATGAAAATTTGGACTTTTCAAAAAATAACACCAAAAATTTCTTGTCTTTTTTATTTAAATTGCAAAATTTTTATTAAATATGCATTAAATCGATTTTTTAACCATGAATTTTGAAAGAGCACACTCAAAAATACTCGGATATGTATTTGTTATAATTTTTTTCGATGGATTTCATACAATTCCAGGCTAACGAAAGTGCAGAGATAAACACATGCAAGTCTGACGTTAATGGGTTAATTTGGCATGGCTTTGTTACAACCGCCGGCAACAACGATCGCTCCCACGAGAGTGAACAAGGTCGCTTATGGACAAAAAGGGACGAAAATTTCCTATTAGCTTTTCTATTATATAACTACCATAATTACGTTTGCCTTGGGCTTGCGTGTAAGTGAGCAATTTGCATCCGCACGGCAGACGTACGAGAATAATCGTAGAAAATTTATAAATGAGAATGTATCGATTCCGCGTGTAGCAACACGAAACGCATGTTAATTCTGCGACGAAGCATTAGCACGTGCGTCGATAGTGGTCTCGTTGCGATAATAATCTTGAAAGCAGTGTGGATAGAAGCTCTATAAAGCTAGCAGAACCAAATCAGCAAAATCGAATGCGACCTAGTCGACTATTTAGTATTTATTTTGTACTATTTTGTACTCCGTGCCATTTTCGAAAAAATCGTGGCGTTGTTAACATAATATGAAGCTAGTAGGAGCATAAAAAAAATAATAGTACAAATTAAAACGAAGCGTATATAATTAGTACTAAATTTGTACTAATTTGTACCATACAAAATAAATCGAAATATTTCTTTCATTTCCTTAAAACAACCCCTATTTCAATTAGCTTCAAGAATACACCTTCTTTTTCGATTTTTTACAAATTAAATCGTTAAAATCAAAATGAATTTATGGTACTATTTAGTACTTATTGTTCACTATTTTGTACCACTAGAAATAATTTTGTACCCCGTGTTACTTAAAAAAAATCGTGGTCCTGCTAACTCAATATAAAGCTGACAGAATAAAAATCGTTNAAAAACGNAAAATAAAAANNANNTNNANTNNNTNTNNANTTT
>JAJVSH010000071.1:513650-530224 GCA_021460005.1 Tetramorium alpestre | reverse complement strand
AAAACTCTAATGACTCGAAACGCTAAAATCAAAACTGACGGAGATACAGCCTCTCAAAGTACCATCCCTAACCCTAACTTTAACCAGCGAGAACTTTTTTATTTCGCATCGAAGCGCTTCGATTATTAAGGAAAATTGTTAGAACTCTTCGGGGGGCTGCCAGAACTCCGAATTTCTCAAAAATAAAATTTAAAGTTAGGGTTAGGGGTGGCACTTTGAGAGGCTGTATCTCCGTCAGTTTTGATTTTACCGTTTCGAGTCATTAGAGTTTTTGTTAGAACTCTTCGGGGGGCTACCAGAACTCCCGCCAGAACTCCGAATTGCAAAAAAAATTTTTTTGTGTCACTTTGGATGATTGTAACTTTGTCAATTTTGACTTTAGCGCTTTGTGTTATAAGGATTATCGTTAGAACTCTTCACGGATCTACCAGAACTGCCGCCAGAGCTGCGATATTCTGTTTTAAACAGTTTATATATGGGTTAGACTTTAATGTCGATTTTTGGCTTTATTTGAGTGGAACTCTGTTTCTAACCTATAGGGAACTCTAGAACTCTTCGAGAACTTTCAGAATATACCAAAAAAATCCATTTTTCGAAAGATGGGGGCGCCGTGAAGTGGGTCCCTCATTTTTCGTCACTTTAAACGACGGAACTCGATCTAAAACCGATATAGAACTCTAGAATTCTTACTGGAAATACCAGAACTCTCATTATTTTTTATAAATTTTGAAAATGTGGGGCCAGCTTCACAGACGTTCCTCTCTTTCTTTTTCTCACACTCACTCATTCATATTTTTCATACTTTTTTCTCGTTCTGACTGTTACTTTTTTCTTTTTATTTCTTTTTTCTCCTTTTTTTTAATTTCTTTTTTTCCTTTCTATTTTTCTATCGTTTTCTCTCTCTCTCTCTCATTTTTTTTATTTCTTGGCATTTCCATATATTCTCTCATTCTTTTTCTCAATATTGCTGTCACCTTTCCTTCATTCTTTTACTCTCAATCCCTTTCTTTTCTTTGAGAGCTAAAAAAAAGCAACTGAGACAAATTGGAGGGAATGCAAAAGTATGAGAGATACAGATGAAAGGAAGACAGAGAAAGAAAGAGAAATTTATATGTCCCAATATATGCAATAAAATTAAGAATATTCTCTTTTACCTTTTATAAATTCCTTTATAAATTATTCTTTCATGTTGCATCAATTAATTTTTATGATATCAATCCATTGCTTCTGATTTTCACTCTCTCCCTCTCTTTTTCTTTCATTTCTTTATTTTTTGCCATTTCCGTATATTCTCTGATTCTTTTCTTTAATATTGTTGTTCCTCTTCCTTCATTCTCTTATTCTCAATCGGTACACTTAATAGAAATGTATAAAATCTTCGATTCTCAAACCTCAAACTAAAAGTAGAACATAACACAAAGTATCATTTAGAAAATATTAAGAGTAATTATTTTTAAGAGTAATTTATAAAACTTATCTGACAAAATCTTAAAGATGTATAAGATATGTATTATATTGCCATGATCAGCAATCAATCATTTAATTCGAGACATCAATAACATTCCAATAATAAATTTTGTAATTAATTAACCACGCAATGATAACCTTCTCTATACACGTATATATCTCTATATGAATTAACTTCACTAATTCAGCTATGACAGCCGCTTACGAAGTTAGCGCAGAAAGAGGATCAATCAGCATCACGAAAAAGAAGCAATAATATTTCGAGACTTTCGAGAATCGATTTAATACGCTTTTTTTTAAAGTGGATTACATGCAAAATTTACAACAATTTATACATATTGGGAAAAAAATATCACATATTTTATATCTTGATATTACAGGGATAATATGTTAATATTAATATACAATATCTACTTGTAATTTATTTCATTTATTGAAATTCTTTTGCTGAAATTTATCTTGCCTTGTTATGAATGCTTGCCAGATATAATGAAACTTGAAGACGCATTATGAATCTATCATTAATTTCGATGGTGTTAAAGATGTCGATTGAGGATCGAGAGGAATGAGTAATAGTGTTTTCCTTCAGTGATTCCCATCTCACGGTATCCACATTTCGTTCTCATTAAATTTTCTTTACTCGTTAACACGGAACGACAGTCGTTGTCGGAAATACAGGTTTTTGCTTGATTGGCGAGATCTGGCGTCGAAGTGAGTTGTCGTGTTAATGCCACATGTTAACTCTGAAATAATAAACGTCTGTCAGGAAAAGTTTTGCTCTCATTATGACGGTATGGCAATGGCAACCCAGTTCGTTGATCGATCTCGAAAGGTACGCATAGAGGACGGCGCATTGCGGCGAAAATGCCGCTGGATAGATAAGATAAACGCAAGTATACTAGCGAAAGAATAAAATAAATCAAATTTTTGTTAAAAGAATAAGGAATTTGTTGTTAAAGAAGAGAAAATTAAGAAGAAAGATTTTGAGATACTTTATACATATACAGGGTGTTTGGTAATTATTGACACAACGGTCGTGTGCAGGTAGGGTGGACTAAACTGAGTCGAAAAGTCCTCTACTATTTTGCACCTATCGCAATAGTTGACGAGTTATTAATTATTGAAATCTGGTTTTAAAGAATTAAAAAAATTTTTTTCTTTGTTACCTGACGTGCTAGAGACTTCAAATTAGGCTTAGCTCAAATTAAAGCTTGAATCTTGCACTACAACGTACATTTCGAGAAAAATAAATAAGATATTTAAATGTCAATGTTACGTTATCACCTTCCACGTATTACTTGTACTCGTGCGCACCGCCGCGCACAAACGAGTGTAGACAATGTTTACATATTTTTATTTAATATTTCTCATATGGATGTTGTAGTGCAAAATTCAAGCTTTAATTTGAGCCTAGTTTGAAGTCCCTAGCACGTCAGGTAACAGAGAAAACAATTTTTTTAAACCAGATTTCAATAATTAATAACGCGTCAACTATTGCAATAGGTGCAAAATGGTAGAGGACTTTTCGACTCAGTTTAGTTCATCCTACTTGCACACAACCGTTGTGTCAATAATTACCAAACATCCTGTAACATATGATGTAAAAAGAAATATCAGAAATGGCAAACATCTTAGGTATCTGTTATTTCTTGAAGTATCTTATTGAGTAAATAGAATTGCAAATTGAAATATCAGTAATTTGGAAATTTAATTATTTGGCTAAATCGCTTTTACAACAAGCATTATAAATTAGAATCTTAGAGTTTGGGAGTTTCCAATTTCACTGGTAGAGTAGAAATTGATCTAATCTATTCGTTAGCACACACATACTGCTATGTAAAAGATATGTAATTGTTTTGTATTTACTTACTCCCACAAGTGTATATTAATCGAGAATAATTTTTCATCTGCTACAGCGAATACAAAGAAAAATATCATTACATGAGTCATCAAATAACAGCATTTCTCGTGTATGAAAAAAATCGATCACTTGACTCTGATTAAGCTCGGTTTGCGGAGCAAACTGATTCTCGGATTAGAAGAACGAGAGAAGCGCTCTTTTATAATTATTCTTAATGTAGTAATTATAACAAGCACTATTTAAATGCTGTACAAATAATTCTTTCATATCTGTAAATCGATCTTTGTTTTGCAATCTTTAATATGAGTCAGTATCAATGTAGAAAACTATTTATTTCACGATTTAAATCTATACTAATTACTCGCTAATATTGAAGATTGATCGCTTTTCAATTTTACAACTCTTTAATATAGATGTATCATTTATGCATCTAAAAAAATTATTAGAATAACGAACTACTGAAATATAATATGTAAAACATTTTTTTATTCATACTTTTCACACTTTATACTTTTAAAATGCGTAACGATAAAATTAAGATGTTAAAGTAACATGATAGTTGCTGGATATTTTGTATATAATTGATAGATACATTTTTATCATTTGCAAATAATTCATCTTATCTGCCAATTACATTACGCACAATTTTATTTTTATAGCCACGATTTAATTGTATCTCATTCATGACAGACGTAGTAACTGCATTCTATTTTTGCTTACATTCTTGCACAATTGAGCGCGATCTAGTTAGTCTAGTGCGAGTTAATTGATGACAATCGTTGTCCAAGAAGGCGTCGCAAAAGTTTGCATGATGCGATTATTCAATAACACTAGGAAGAATAGTATGAGATAACGGGAAGTGTCACGTTTCCGTTTGATGATAATGTCCTGCGGATTCAATGATTTCGAATGCTATCGGCATGTAGGACTGCTTAGCACATTCGCGATACCCACAACTTATTAAGAATTGTCATTAAGTTTACGGCACGCCAATTCGTGGAATTTAAACGGAGAAAGCTTTTACGATCATGCACTCTAACGACGACGTCGATAATCGCAATCTCTATTAGCGTGAATTTCCTCGTTCCAATCGAGGAAAGTTTGATCGGCACGGATGTAAGCAATACGGCAATTCAAAACTGCAAGATCCAGATAAAATATATCATGAACCGAGAGAAAGAGAGAGAGAGGGAGAAATAAAAATAAAATAAGTAAAATATAAAGTAAAAATAAGATAGTAGAGAAAGCAGATACTAAAGAATGGAACATTTTTCAGTGTTAGTTACAACATAGCATTTCGTTGGTTTTTATATTTATCCTGTAAAAGAATGTGCCTAAATGTAGAACCTATTTAAAATACAAATTGTGCAATAGCAATTTCATAAGTTTGACATCTGGTCATCTTCTCTGTTACAGTGAGATTACATGATAGTATACAAGAGGAGAATTTCCATTATCTCGTCTTTGATTTGTAAGTATATACCGAACCGTTATTTCTGATTGTTAAATTTAAGTCAATCTTTTTCCGTTCTTTGTGTTCTTTATTTTCGATGAAATTAAATAAATTATTTTATTTTATAGAACTGGAATGGTAATAATAAAAATCTCAGAATGATTGCAATTTCAATTAACGATTCAACAATTCAACTNTGTGTAATGATTTATTTCGAGGGTCTTTTTAATTGTTGTTTAATATTTTCAGAGTTTAATTGTTATTTAATATTTTCAGAGTTATATCATTTATCGAATTAATTGCAAATCATACATTCCTTTATTTAATACACAATGGAGAGAAAATGTATTGTAATTGGTGTTACTTTGTGTGATGGAAAATTATAGCTCTTATTTTATTTACATAGTAATATGGAAATATGAAGAATTGTTATTTTTAGACGGAATAACTCCTAGCGCTTTTTATAATTTTAAAAAACTCTACAATTTAAATCCATCTCTTTACGTAAAAAAATGTCTCGATTCACGCAATCATGTTATTGAGCATTCGATATGCTGATTCGAGTTGACAATAGACGCGATTCTCGCGTCCGTGCGTTTTTCTAGTTTCGATTCCATTAACCAGCCTCGGCTCTTAGCAACGAACAACAGCAAGGCACGTCGTCAACTCTAATTGGATCAATCAGATACCGATCTGCGACCTTTTAAAATCGTCAGCAATCTGCGTACGAAAGTATATCGTGCCTTATTTAATTCCGCGCGAGAGAATTCGCTCCGTTACATTTATTCATAACGTTGATTTACCGTATATTATAAATCTCGTTTTTCTTTCTTGCCATGTCGCCAATTAATTTGCAGATTACGAGAAATGTGATTTTATCCATTCGTCTTTTGCTCAATTTTTTATCAACACGGCACCCCATTATGCGCGCGGTTTCGTCCGCCAAATTTCTAATGTTGAAGCAATTTTTAATTCTTTTCAATCTTTGTAATACACAGCAGCTTTTCCATCGTATTTTAACTTTTAATGCAGAAATCTTATTTTATTTTCTTTGTCATTTCATGTCATTCGTTTCTTTATGAATCTCATCTGTCATTTGATCGTAACAATGCAAACGCATCTTATATAATAGCTGTCTAATAGCTATTTTAGTCAGCGAGACTTTATCATCTGTTATATAATGTTAAGTGTCTAGTGTATAACGTTAAGAAAAATCTTGCTACTTTTTGCACAACAAGCTCGAGTACAAGCGATATTAGCAGAGGGAGAGTATACTTGTGTTACAAAGCATTTGCGAAATTCAGTCACGCTACTTTTATTTCCGGGGTTAAACGTCGCTCGCTACTTGGCGATATTGCTTTACCACGCGACCTCGCGAGGCGCGACGCGCGACGCGAAATGGAATTGAAAAACGTAAAACGCTTACAGAGTCACTGGCGGAGAACTGTTCGAGGACATCGTCGCCCGGGAATTCTACAGCGAGGCGGACGCCTCGCACTGTATTCAACAAATCCTGGAAAGCGTTCACCACTGCCACCATAACGGAGTTGTGCACCGGGATCTAAAAGTACGTAGATGAGAGGGAAGGGCGAGTTTGTGTCGAGCGCGTATTGCGCGTTCACAGAGTCAATGTTTAATATAAAGTGATCGAACGCCCGCGTGATCTCTTCTTTCACAATGCACTTTTACGTCCACGTCGTCTAATTTTCGTGATTTCTATGAGATGTCTAGGTCTAGGCAATAATAATAATAATAATAATAATAATAATAATAATAATGATAATGATAATGATAATAATAATAATAGACGGCACTTTTTTTCAATTGATTTTCCATCGAAAACATTAGCTTAAATTTCGTCGACGCTTCTCGAGAACTGAGCAACTTCATGATTCAGAATCATGTTTTCTATTTAATTCCGACGAAGGAATACGTATGTATTGAATGTTACTATTTTAGTCGTATGAAGCGTCGATGAAATTATAACGGAACGCTTGAATCTCACTCGAATTCAATCTCAGTCGAAATTTCGGTTAAAGAAGAACGACGATATCGACTCGATATCGATTCGAGCATTCAACGATACCGAATTCGTGCCATTTTCTGTTGCAGCCCGAAAATTTACTCCTCGCGAGCAAGGCGAAAGGGGCGGCTGTGAAATTAGCAGATTTTGGTCTAGCGATCGAGGTGCAGGGTGAAGCACAGGCATGGTATGGTAAGTTGGCCCCCGATTTTTCATCGGTGCAAACTTAATCTGCTGAAATTTCGATTATATTCGAAATGATCGTCGGTCCAGTACCGACGACGACCGAAACGAACGAGCTTAACGCGAACTTATTTTACTTGTGGGAATCCATGTGAGAAGATTCTTGCAAAGAGAAAAGTTTCAACTTTGAGTCGGGCTCGAACTGATATTTCTTTAATGTTGGCGAAAATAATAGGATTCGCGAAATATAGCTCAAATTACGAGCTTAACATTCGACACTATAATTTACAAACGAAACGTAGTTTTCAGTACATTTAAATATCGTCGCTGTATGTATATTATAGTTACAACTTGCATCCACATTTTCTTCGTATCGCATAACATGTCATTTTCTTACAGTAAGAAATACATCATAGCGATAGCGTGTAATGCAAGAAATATCAGTGACATACATATGTCGAAACTATTGCAAACTTATTTTACTGGAACTTGGATTTTTCCTTTTAAAGATGAGAAATCTATATAAGAGTCCTTTTATCTTATATTTCATTTTATTTCATCTTTCTTTATTAACTTTTTATACATCAATATCCGCTCGAGTGAAAAAATAATAATATCGACTGGAGATAATATTATCATTAAAATACATCTTTCTTTATTAAAACTTTTTATACATCAATATCCGTTCGAGTGAAAAAAAAATAATATCGACTGGAGATAATATTATCATTAAAACACATATATATTTCGAGAAATTTGAACATGATTAATTTTTACATCGCAGATCTCATCGATTATTTCGTTGTTGCTCGTCGCATCCGCGACGCGAGCCGTGAACTTCGATCTTTCCATCTACTTTGTGCCCTGTCCGTTTGATTTACGTACATTCTACATTCGTGGATGTCTATACGACGAGCCGACATATTTGCATGCCAGCCAGCTGGCTACGCGTTTTGTTCCTCTTTATGCAAAAATACGCGTGGGGAAAGTTTTCCGATAGCACGGTGAACTCTTTCGCGCATGAAAGCAGTTCCATAGAGAATTTCCTCTGCTTTATTTTAAATTCTTTATCGAATTCGGAGACATACAATCTTGCGGAAAATTTTGTTTGAAATGGTTACTTGACGTGTGTGCGTATCATTTGATATCAAGTATCTAAAATATTTAAGACACGCTTAAATTTATATTAATAGTTACGTTATCTAATTGCATTTAAATTATTTGGTTTTGCGCTTTGCTAAGCGCTTTATATTTTTATTTCATCAATCAAAAGAACTATCATAAAATGGAGCTTTCTGAAACATCTCGTATATGTTGCGACGTAATTGCGTATCTCGGCGATACTTGTTCGTTTCTCATTTTTATCTCCACTTTTATCCAATCGATTATTTTTCTGTGCGGTACTGAACATATGCATACTATATCCATTAAAACCTACGTGAAAAAATTAATATTGTTCCGCGTATGGAAATTACAATTAAAATGCAAAGGAGGATAAGATGCAGAACTGAGTTTCGATACAATTGATATTATGAAGAAACAAAAAAAAATTATCATAAAAACATTAACATAGTAAATTAACGCAGAAAAATTATATGAAAAATCAATATCTATTTAATTGACAGTTTTAGCAATTTTACAGTATACAGAGCACGTAGTGTGACATATTTTATTATTTATACTATACATATTGTACACTACATACCTACTTATATAAATGAGATGGCAGTTTGCAAAAAAAATTAATTATTCAGTTATACAGTTTAGGAAATGTCACTAGTACTTGTAAGCAAATTTTTTGCAGTATCTTTGTTCGCTTGTAATCACGTCAGCGCCGGTAAGCATATTATTTGTTTTTGTTGAGAGATTTACTGTTTGCGAAAACATTTTAGCGAATGGGTAGCAAAATAGTACGTCGAGTCAGAGAATTCAATGCGATCGTTGGCAGAATATTTCCGAGGGCAACCATAGACGGTCTAATTGCACAATCGTGTTTTTGTTGCACTAAAGCAAATGCGTCCCGACTCACAATCATAACGGTTATATGCAATGACGTATGCTTATCGAAAATTAATTACACGGGATAGAGCGCGATAAAATTGCCAATGCAAAAATAAAGAAAACAATATCGAGCTCTCACATTGAGACGGCACATAATTGCCTGAGTTATGTTTCTTGCGTGGCCAATAATCGCAAAAATTTTCGACCACCCTTCTTTCTTTTTCATTATCACCATCATTTATATGATTTCTGAGACATCGTCTCACAGAGATTAAGAAATAAATTCCGCACCTCACAGTAATAAGTATCTATTGACTTTCATAGCCCCATATAAGATAAACTTAATCAACAATATAATTAGCATAACCATTTATAATCTACACTTACAACTATACAAAGATGCTTCTTTGATCAATTGTAATAGTCATTACACAAACTGTTTAAATGCATATTTTAATGAAAATAGATATAACAGCATGCATTGAAAATGTACGTGAATTTTTTTTTTACAAATTTATTAATAAATCAACAATCGAGAAATACAGTAAAAATTTGTGGGCGAGTATTGTGTTTACTTTTCGAATAGTAGAATTAATTTAAACAATGAGTGGAAGAGGGAGGGATGGGGAGATAATACTCGGAACGTGATTTTGCGCACGTAACGCTCTGATCCCTTCAATCCTTTGTACGGCGTGGCCGTGTCTTTCAAGAGGGAATGAACCCGAATGATTGATAAAAAGGTTTCGCTGGAACGCCCGGTTACCTCAGCCCGGAGGTGCTGAAGAAGGAGCCATACGGAAAACCAGTCGACATATGGGCGTGCGGTGTCATATTGTATATCCTTCTGGTCGGTTATCCACCCTTCTGGGACGAGGATCAGCATCGACTCTACGGGCAGATCAAGGCTGGATCATATGATGTATGTATCGTATCGTTTATTTAAATCCTTTTTAAATTTTCTTTATTATCGTATTCACAAACTCGAGGGAAAACGTTAAAGGAAGAAAATTTTATATGTTAAATTTATTCACAAGTTTGAGTTGATTTTTCTTTTTTTATTTTTTACATTCACTTGCATAATTATCTCATTGTCCTCATAAAGAATTATTATTAACATAATTTTTTCGCTTGTTTTTGTATGCAGTATCCGAGTCCAGAATGGGACACCGTCACGCCAGAAGCCAAGAATCTTATCAATCAGATGCTGACGGTGAATCCAGGAAAAAGAATCACTGCCAGCGAGGCATTGAAGCATCCATGGATTTGCGTAAGTTTATCTTATCGCGATGAACAATTCCGCTCCGTTCAAATTTACATTACGCGTTTGTATGTATAATTTTGAAAGTAATGTAATCACATATCATATTAGATTACTGCACGGAGATCTTGTATTGCGCGCGAATATTGCATTTCTATATCTCTGTAATGCTACGTAATGTATCATACGTCATATTTGTAATTTAATACATTAAAATACGTTAGTTATTTAAATTGAATAGATTAAAAATAAAGAATAATGGATTGATAAAATATTGAGATACTGTCATATACATATAATATTGTACTATAATACTATTGTTATTTACGTTAATATATAGTTTATAGACAGTTAACATCTTTTCGTAGAGACATAATTGGTTTCTTCTCAGCACACATAAATAAAATTTTATCCTCAATGAAGCGTGCGAGGCTTAAGATTCGTTCTCTCAGGATGATACCTGATACCGTTTCCCGTTTGCTTTGTGTTTCAGCAACGTGAGCGTGTTGCATCTGTGGTGCACAGACAAGAGACCGTGGATTGCTTGAAGAAATTCAACGCAAGGCGCAAATTAAAGGTGAGTCTCTCACTCCAATCTTTTTTACCCCGTGTATATTCAATATTTTCGCATTTATTATCTGTGTCATAAATTTTACTATTTGCGCCTGATGGTTGTACAATTTACGATTACCCGTCATAAATTCGCGATTTGTTATTTAAATGACTTGGTTATCTCGAAAAACCGGTTACTGTGATAACTGGAAACACATTCTTCAATTTACATAGAAAAATATCTAAATTTAAAATGAAACTCGAGACATCGTGAATTTAAACATTTAGAAAATATAACACGCTTCACTCTCTTTCTACGGATAAATAATCGTTTCGTTATCTTCTTATGTTTACGTTTTTACTGTTTTAAATGTTGCGTTTGATCCAAATGCTAAACGCCAAATAATCGTTAAATCAGATGAACAGAGGTAAATGAAAATTTTAATTTGTAAGGGATTTAATTTCAGGAAATACATGATACATTGGTAGAGCTTTTATGAGAGAGTTGTCGAAATTTGTTTGATTCGCGATTATCAGCTGCTAATTTTACAGCGGGCACACGGAAATGCATGACGGTAATCGCGCAAATTCTCATTCTCGCAGGCGGTAAAATTCATATATTAGCTCCAGCCATTTACAAATGCAAATTCCATTATGTCCGCTTATCACATTGCGGTTTGAATTGCGTCCGCGTGAAGCTGCGAGTGTTAGTAACATCTGTAAAATTAGAACATCGTGACACATGGTCGGAAGTTAAATTGGACTTGTCAATTTTTTTCTTTGAAGGGATTGTTGAATAAAAGGTGCTGATTTGGCAAAATATCATGTAAAATTTATCATGTAAACGCGTTATTTGAATGAGAAATATTTCAAGTAAAGGAAAATAAATTTTATTTCTGTTATCTACGATAATATAATTTTATCTACACATAATTCTTCTTTTGATTGATGAGCAATTAATAAAACTTTTAACTTTTAACTCATTGTATGGTTTAAAGATTTTACTAACATTCCAACATTGAAACAATCGACATTTCGTTTAGCTGAATATAAGAGATTTAAAGAAATTAGCGAAAAATTTCAAAAATATTAAAAGGCAATACTTTAGGGAGATAGACTCTTTCTTGCGAGTGTGACTCCGATTGGCCACAATGATTCGTAATTTGGGATCATTTCGGGCATTAATGATGTCTCCCTACCTATGATAGCCGTTCCTACGGCACTGTTGTTCGTCAAGTCACCGACGATTAAACGATGGCACGCATCGAGTAGTACGACTCCACTTGTTGCAATCGCCGCATTCTCGACGCGGAGCATACGAGAGCAGAGAGTACCATTTTTTTTATCGAAGCCACGTGTGTCAACAACGTGTTCGCCGTTATCGGAATACGTTGAAAGCTTGAGGCACGTGCGAGATTTCACAACGCGTATTCTCCTTAAAGAATTTCAATTAATTGACTGCTCAAAACTAAGAGTATGCGAGATGCGCCGAGTAGATTGAACGCTTGTAGAGGAAAAAGCGTGAAAAATTTATTTTACCCTTGTTCTTTCCTTTGAGTTTCTTCATTTTATCGAGGTATATGTGTTACCAGTGTGATTTTTACAACTAGGGGAAATATGGACAAAATGACATATACGGGTAAAATGACATACTAGTGATATTTCAAGTACGATACGTGGTATGGTGATAGGTAAAATTGTATCACATGATCCTAGTATCGTGCTTTAACCTGCGTAAGCGTCATTTGTCAAGTCCCAGTAGTTTAGATGAGATACGCATTGTAATATTTTTGCCTGAGCAAAATATTAAGGTATTAAAGAATCTATTGAGTCTCAGGTAAATTTAACGAAGTATTTTTCTGTATTATTTATTTTAATCAGATAAATTGTTGTATTAATATACGACATAGACAGTTATTACAATACAGTTTTGCTTTTATGCTGTTATTTATGTTATAACAAATACGTAGTACAATTTGGACAAAATGACATAAAGCCTGAATGGACAAAATGACATATTATTAAATTTAAAAAATTAAAAAAAAACAGCACTGAAAGGATTAGCTGAAAGAAANGAAGAAAATAGTTCAAAAGAAATTGTTCCAAGCCACAAAAAATGTCGAAGAGAACATTTTAAATTTTAAAGAAGCAGATGACGATGATTGCCCCTGTATTTATTGCAATGACTTATATTCTCAATCCAACCCCGAAGAATACTGTCTTTCATGCGTAAAATGTGGGAAATGGGCTCACGCGATTTGTAGTGGCAAATCAAAGAAAACCAAAATATTTATTTGCAAACTGTGCAATTAAAACATACTATATGTCATTTTGTCCATATGGTATGGACAAAATGAATTTTCGTCGATGTTTTTTTAAAAAATTATATCTTCGTTATTTTTTAATTTTATTAAAAACTAATTATTTTTGTTTTTAGAGAACATACCAAAGAAAAATTACATGTGATGTTCCTATCTTTATAAATTAAAAAGTAATATTGTAAAAACAAAACCCTATGTCGTTTTGTTCATACTTCCCCTATTATTTTTTACTACATTTTAATATTACTGTTAATTGGTGCCATTTCTACTGTCGTTATAATTAATGGTTTACGATATTCACAGATTTTTACATGGTGTATGAAAGAATATTTACAAGAAAGTATATTTACATCATGCTTTTTTAGTTAGGTAGTTTCGCGACATATTTCACAAATGCGATTTCTAATAACTTCTCATAATATTATATTTCAATTATCAATGCCAGGGGCGTAACCTCACTCTTCTCACAAGAGGAGCTGATTCTTAAAAGAGGGGGGCAAGCAAACGGCAAGCAAAAAAAAAATGCGCTAGCGTTTTTGTATAACCAAATTAAAGCATATAATTTTTTTCGTATTATTATATATTATTATTGCACATATTATTATTATTTACCGTTATTTAAAATATGCATATATATATATATATATAATTTTAAGTCACTCGTGGTCCAGAGGGGGAGGGGGCTCGATGTAGCCCAAGGGGGTGAGGCTGAGCCCCCTTTAGCCCCCCCTAGTTTACGCAGTATCACAGATACAAAAAAATCAAATGGTAAAAATCCATATTTTGTCGTAGAGACAAGTAAAAAATATAATAAGAATTTAAAGAATTTAATTCTTTAAATTCTTATTATATTTTTTACTTGTCTCTACGACAAAATATGAATTTTTACCATTTGATTTTTTTGTATCTGTGATACTGAATTAGGAGCTTTGATAGAAAATACTATGTGATAAATAATTTCTCAAATTTCTAATTTTAATATTACACAATTTTTAATTTTTATACGCTTAAAAATATTAATCCAATTATTTTTATCATCAAATGGACCACAAAGATTTTTACATTAATAATTTTTTTTCAATGTAAAACTTAGTTAACTACAGCAAGCTTTATTTAATTGAAACGTTGGTCTATAAGAATTGCGTCCTTATAAGTTACGAGCAGAATTAGATACGATGGCAATTTCGACCTATTTCTTCATTCTCATAGCCTCAATTGGACGCCATAATCACGACGACATCTACGTAGTTGTTCAATGCCCGAACAAAACGCAGAGAAAATATTTTATTATTTGATACGAACGACGACGCATGAATAGCTATTAAATGTCCAACAATGACAGCTGATCGCGATTAAACAACACGTGCGCAAGTCTTATCGTTCACGAACGTGATATTTGAATTGTACTTGTACAAGTTATTAATTTAAGTAACATAATTGTAATTCAATGGCATTTTTAATATCAGAAATAAAGTTTTTTCTTTGTAAATGAGAGAAGAGGATTGGCTCTTACAGAAAGATTATTAATATTAGTATTAATATTAGTATAATATATTAATAATAGTATAAATAGTATTAGTATTAATATTAGAAAAATCTCATTACATTTTTTTGTATATCACTCTATATCACTTTGTACAAATTTTGAGTACAAAACAATCTCTTTCGTATCGAATATTACTTTTAACATGAGAACGATAAAAAGAGATTAAACATGACATTTATTGAAACTGAACTGTAACTTCCTAAAACTACGCAAACTTTCTTAAAACCGGACACTCAGTGGATTTTACGTCATTGAAAAACGGCACTACTGTAATATTTAAGTAGATAATTTTCGCGCGTTGAGATGAGTAATTTCAAAATCGGCGCGAGTTACTGACATTAAAACTTGCTTCTCTCGCGAATGGACATGGACTCGATAGCGTTGTCTAACGCATCTAAAAATCGATCAAATTCAGGATCGTTTATACCTGCATGACGTTATAATAATTGACCTAGATTAATTAACCTAGATTTATTTAGCTGCCGCGAGATTGCCCCTCCCCCCCTCCCATAAGAATCAAACATTACAGAAAGCCAATTATCATTTTCACAATGAAATAAACGAGCGGCTGATAAATTTTCAAAATGTCTGAAAATTGTAATTGTATTTTTTGCGCAAGATTGCTCCCCCCCCCATAAGAATCAAACATTACAAAAAGTCAATTATCATTTTCACAATGAAATAAACGAGCGGCTGATAAATTTTCAAAATGTCTGAAAATTGTAATTCCAATATCACTTGCTTTTTTTGTTTATAATTGTTTATTTATATTCCATCGAATGATAAAGACAAAATATAATTTTGAATTAATACATTTATTTCTTGTAGGGGACGCCGGGGCTAAAAGTTACCAGGGTAATTCCGGTGGCTACAGCTCTAAAGCAAAAAGAGATAGAAATTGTCTGAAATTCATCGCGAAACGTTATACGACCGCGCACCAGCGGCCACCATTTTAACCCTTAAATGTCATACTTTATGAGAATAACATAAATGTCACATGAGGTCATTTTGATCCCAACGACAAAAATGCTTGCTACGACGAAGCTTTTTATTTTTTTAGCTTGAAAAAATTCCAGAATAATCTTTAAGCATTTTACTTTGTTTTACAAGACGCTAGGTTTTTTTATCGAATTTAATTTTAAGTATGATAAAAAATTAGAGAAGCAAAAAAAGAGGAAAATTAACGTTTTTTATTAGGTGTACAACTTTGTTTCCGCAGTTTTTTTTCGAAATTCGAGGCTTTATTGTGAAAAAGTGGATATACATTTACGATTCAAAGTATTGTCCATCGCTGGCCACTACTTTCTCCCATCTTTCGGGCAGAATACGAATCCCGCGTCGAAAAAACTGGTCATTTTTTTGAGGCGATCCATGAATCGATTCAATTTTTGACTTCTTCATAAGAACGGAAGTGCTGGTCAGCTGGGCTGTGTGCCATTGATCGAAACAAGTGATAGTCAGAGGGAGCAACGTCTGGAGAATACGGCGGGTGGGATAGGACTTCACATTTGAGCGTTTCTAAGTATGTTTTGATCTGTTTTGCAACATATGGCCGAGCATTATATGCTGCAAAATCACTTTATCGTCTATTGTTATATTGCGGCCGTTTGTCTTTCAATGCTCGGCTCAAATGCATCAATTGCTTTCGATTCCGATCGCCTGTGATTGTTTCAGTCGGTTTTAGTAGTTCATAATACACTACGCCGAGCTGGTCCCACCAAATACAAAGCATGACCTTGGAGCCGTGAATATTCAGTTTGGCCGTCGACATGGAAGCATGACCGGGAAGTCCCCATGATTTTCTGCGCTTGGGGTTATTGTAATGAACCCATTTTTCGTCCCCAGTCACAATACGATGCAGAAATCCCTTCCGTCTTTCCCTTGCAAGCAGCTGTTCACAAGCAAACAA
>JAJVSH010000071.1:474319-484921 GCA_021460005.1 Tetramorium alpestre | reverse complement strand
CTAACCTATAATGAATAAAATGAGTTCGTCAAAAAATCTCTCTTATTAGAGATTTGTTCGTACTTTTATTGCTACCATACTCTTCATTATTCCTGTCCGAGTGGTGCTGCTCTCTCGATTTATACGCCTAATCTCATATAACTTTTATATGAGTGAATGTTTTCGTGAGTTGACAGCTAATTAATAATTTTGTGCCTTTTTCGGTCTTTAATTGAGAAGAGCACCTTTTGTTTTCGTACGTACTTTATACCTGCAAAAGGATTTTTTAATCCGTAAAGCCAATTCGATGATTTATTGCAGTAATG
Organism: Tetramorium alpestre; assembly: GCA_021460005.1. NCBI lineage: Eukaryota > Metazoa > Arthropoda > Insecta > Hymenoptera > Formicidae > Tetramorium > Tetramorium alpestre. The sequence continues at coordinate 484,616 of JAJVSH010000071.1, read as the reverse complement.
AAATGAAACTGTAACGTCGGTATTCAGCATCCCCTTAAAACATCTACTTCTATCACAAAAGAGATGAAATACTCTAGTTCGTACATTACACGTACACACGGCGACATTAATGTCTAGACATACCGACTGCGCTTACTCAGAGTGCGTTTTTCTCTTTCCACATACTTCCATATTGGAAAGAAGAAGACGCATTCTGAACTGGCGCAGTCGGTATGTCCAGGCATTAATGACGCCGTGTATACGTTCTTCGTGTCTTGAGTGTTAATAACAAACTGACTCAATCGATAACACAGGCTCACAAAAAAGTACCCTGCGTCTAGGACCAGACCAGATTATTCCCATGTATTTTGAAAACGCTGAAAACGAATCTGGGCTGCTTTCGCGAGGTGGGTTAAAACGACCCGATCAAAATGATCCGTGCGCATGATTGGTCAAATTTGAATTTTCATTGTGATTTGACCAATCCCACGCACAGATCATTTTGATCGGATCATTTTGACCGACGTCGCGAAAGCAGCCCTGATGTCAGAATTGCGCCATCACCTTCCAGTTTTTAAACTAACAAAAAAGTGTTTAAAAAAATGTAGGCCCACAAAAATGGTTATAGCGGAAATTGACCACGAGAGATCGTTAGGAAATTAAAAAACCTTTAATTAAAAAAAAAATTGATTAAAATTCGACTAAAATTGAGATATCTACGCTAAAATCAAGTTCTGGAATACTGTGCGGCGGCGCGCGACATTGCGACATCACAGCGCGCCTAGGCGGCTTGAACCGGCCGACGCACAGTGTTCCAGAACTTGATTTTAGCGTAGAGGCCTCAATTTTAGTCGAATTTTATGGAAATAACTTGGTCTAGTCCAAGGTACAGGGTACTTTTTTTGTGGGCCTGTGTAATTAAATACTTGCTTTGCTATATCGAATTAATTGCATGGCATGCGTATACACTCCACTTTGCATTCTTCATACCTTCGCTTATCTAATCTTCGGAAAGTCTCGGAAGATTTCAGTACAAGGATACTCTATCTGTGTTATCTCGACATAAGATATCCATTTATCAAGTGCCGTTTTTTTTTTTCGTCAAACATTGTTTGTACTTAGATACTTTAGAGTTCTAAAGGTGTGATTCTATTAGATAAACGAAGGTAGATTACTTGTTGCAACATATTGGGAAGACGCATTAAGTCGATGCACATTCGACAAAAGTCGCATGAACGAAAATTAATAGTTCGTCACAGCATAAATACGTTTGCTCTAATGTTTGATTTTTCCATCGAGTCTTTTTCTGCCTGTTTCTCTTCTCCACGATTCGTTTGTTTTGTTTTCCTGCAATAGTCATTTCCTTTTCATATCTAATCCGCAATGCACAATTTGATTATCTTATATCTTGACCCCAGTGATCTTGAGCTCATTGATCAACCAACATACATTGTTTGTGTATCGTTTATAAATGTGTTCTACTAGCTTCATTAAAAAAAATTTTTTTGTTTTTGTTTTATCTAAGAATTTGTATTACTATAATGTATTGACAAAGTATGTTCGCAAAACATCCATTTTAATTCTGTGTATTTTTTAAAATATGAATAGTTATTCATTTACGTAGTAATATTAAGAATAAATATTCCAGATGATAATTGGGTTAAATTAATTAACGAATACACAAATTGTAATCGTACTTGTTACTTGTAGACTGGAATTTGGAAGGAACATAAAATATTTAATTGGGGAATTGTAAACAATATGATATTTGAATGACGCGAGTTTCTTCTTTATGTGACAGAAAATAATTTACATTACTTTTTGTGAGAAATTGATTTAATTGTAACTCGAAGGTTATGACGCATAGAAACGCAAGATATGAAATTGAATTGTAAAAGATGCAGAAAAGAGATCGCATTTACATCGAGATGAAAACATTTCGCGTGATCGCGAATATAAAAACATAAAACAAAAATTCGTGATTACTCGTTAGGGTGATCCCAAGGTCACTGTTCAGGACGAATATTCGATGGATTTAATTAAAAAATTAACTTTTTTTTCAATGCTCACGAAACGAGCAACATAGCGTTACTTGTAGCAGCGATACTTGACTGCATTTTTGTTTCGCAATTAATAAGCATTCACGGAGAGAGAAGATATTCGTTCATTCTGTCTCTCTTCTTTTATTTCTCTTTTAACAATAAGAAAAGCGGGCAAACTAAATTAATATTCGCCTTGCGTCTGAAATGAACTTGTCCTTTTAGCTGTCGCATCAAGAAGATGTTCCTTTCGAACATTGTTCCTTTCAAACTCGAGCGTTTGACATTAGTTATAATATGTCGTGGAGCACATTTAAAATCAAGAAACGTTCTTAAAACCGTCTTGAAGTATGCATCGAGGAACGGATCTGAAAACAAACACTCGAGGATGCCGAGTGAACCCAGCTAATCCAGCCTCAATATTCTCCTACTTTATATCCTTCCAAGATTCTTCCATTTTACATCTTTTCTCTCTCTCTCTCTCTCTCGCTTTTTTATCTTTTCCTTTCTTGTTCCTATCTTTGATACTTCTTTTGTTCTGCTTCTCTCTCTCTCTCTCTCTCTTTCTCTCGATATTTTTCCTTCGTTTTCGCTTTCCCAATGTCGATTTATTGAAACGCTCTACGCACTCCAGGTCGAAGCATCATCACGAAGAAGGGCGACGGTTCTCAAGTAAAGGAATCCACTGACAGCAGCACAACGATCGAAGACGATGATATTAAAGGTAGGAGATCTTGATCCTTTTTATGCGCCGTGTCTCTTTTTTTCAATTTTCCTTTGTTTTCTCATGATTAGAAAGTATAACGAAAGCTTTTAATAAAATTTAGTGATTGTTGAAACGAATCAATTGTAGGCTGTCAGGCGCATAAATCAATAAATTACAAGCACGAGATATAAGTAAAATCAGATGAGCCAAATTTTTGTACCGTATAAATATCCGTAATTTTTTTTACACGGATATTTAGCGATTTTGACACGCGGAACACGCGAATAGTTTCTCATATGATATCATCAATGATATTTCGGTGAGAAATCACTCGCGCAATTTCAGTTACCGCGTAACGAGCCGTAGTTAAAAGCCGGTGGCCGGTTGTCGGTCGCCAGTCGGCGTCTAGCTGTTAAAGCACGTCGCCGTTGTGCTCGAAAGCTTGGATTGAATTATGATAGCGATTCCGTCGCCGCTGCGGCGGTATTGTCGTCACGCGAGCAGAATAATCGTGCTGATAGTTCCGATAACAATGGCCCGATACACAAGTTCTTAGCTCTCGGCAGCGATTCACGATGGCATATACAATGTATATTTCTCTTTTTATCGTACATTCGTATACTATGGTATATACGTATACGTTATGGGGATTTAATGAGAAACTCGAATGTACACAAGCGGAGACTGCAGCTTGATATTTGCGACTTGTCGCATAATATTGCCACTTGATATAAAGATCACCATTGCTCTTAAATTCGATAATGCTGTGCTCGAAAATCAAGCTGAAGTTCATCAAAATTTTACATTTCTTTATTTACATTTAACTTGAATGGTACCATCTTGTGAAATGAAATTGGAAATCAAATTTAATTGAATTTCATCGGCTTGTGTAATCAATAATATAATTGGTACGAATGTGTGTAACTGTCTGAAAACTCTAATTCGAGTTAAAGCATCAATACGAAACAGTAGAGATACGAAACTGTTAAAGATCACGTTGCATCAAAACTCTTCCACGTGTCTTCCACGGAATATTACACAAAGAATATTGGATTTAACTGTCTGATCGATCACATTTTTCCGATCTTTTTTTTTTTGTTTGGTGCAACATCACGCTATGTTTACCGCAATTGCTGCGGGAAATTAATTTACATGAATATTTTTATTGCGTATAAACGTAAAAAGCGCGCTCGTCGCGATCCATCATTAGAGATACTTTTCTCGTTTTCACGTGCAATCGATCGTTGGACGATAGCTCGAGTAGTCAAGTATCCACTCGTTGCTTATCCTCTAGCCCTGCCACCTCCTTTTCACCCTGCGTACACCTGTGCTCCGATTATTGATACACTCACGGCTATACTGCAAAGGTTCATGGATAAAAACATCGATTGTGAAGAATTTCATTTATTTAAACTTACTTTTATTCCAAGTAAAACCTAATACAATTAAATTATAAAAAGCAATTATAAAGTAGGTCTTTGATTACGACGAAAGCAAATATTCGAGAGAAATTTGGTTGCTTTATTATATAACGCTCCAATTATTTTATTATAATTTTAATTTTATTTAATAAAATTTATTATACATGTATTATATATTTATTTGAAATTATATATTATAAATTTATTATTTTTGCATCGCGGATTTGCGTTGAATGTTTTTTTTCTCGAATCGCTAATTTAATTTTTATTAACAAGACTGTAACAGTTTGTGTGGCGATTTCTTTTTATTGTATACGTACTTTATGGTGTACTCTCTCAGTCATAGTACATCAAGTTTGTCTCTCCCTTCTAGTTCGTAGAAAAATCGATCTCGCCTTGCTTTTTCTCTCTGCCTCTGTAGATACTTTTGACTATACACTTGTCGATCGATCTCTTTCGTGTTTTATTTGTCTTGCGTCTGTTCGCGTTCGATTGCACGTGTACGTTCTTCAAAGTTCTTCACCGAAGATATTCATATACACAAGCGAAAAGCAAGACAGTCGCTATATAGGTATATGAAAAAATTAATTTAGATTATTTCTACAAATATTACATACACACCCGCATGTGTGCGCGCGCGCGCGCCCACATACCCTCGCAGAAACCTTTACTTAAATTATATTTTAATCAGAGTATATTAATAGTTCCATAAAGCTTTATCGATTACGTTGCGGTTACATTACGGTGTATTGCTTTTCAAGACCTTATAAAAGTATCATACTAATACGATGCGTTGACACTTGTCAGTATCTACGCTAGGAATTTATAAATATTCGTATTTAGTAGTAAACATTAGCGCGAAATACACACTTATACATACATATGCATACATACAACACCTATTTAAATATGTATTACATGTCTTCATCATCGATCCAATATAGGTATCGAGTCTACCTTGTTTCATTATCATATATTATAATCTTTGAATCTGTCTTCTCGTGAGTTGTCTTTCAAGTTCCTCACTAACTCTAGCAATCAATGTCTCTCGCAATTTCTCTATCAAATGAGTACCCTCTCTGTTTTGACTCTCTCTCTCTCTCTCCCCCCCTCTCTCTCCCCCCTCCCTCCTCACACACACACACACACACACACACACACGCGCGCGCACGCACGTACACGCATACACGCATACGCAAAACAATGCATTCCAAAGCTATCTTCTCTCACTTTGCGAATATAATTCGCGATACGTAATTCAGATGTAATCGATGGCTGTTGAAATGTTATGCTTTACAATGTGAATACCGTTATGTTGCACGTTCACGAGCAACTCGTAACGTGATAAATCGTTATATATCGTATAACAATTCATTAAAATATAAAATATAAAAAAGTATTCCAATCGCATTTCGATGATGACAGATATATGTATACGTGACTTATCCGCGTTTAACTTATGTTTCGGACTTTTCTCAATTGTAATCATTCTTGCATTTGAATTCGCGTTGTTTTATTCGAAAACTTCGACATACCTTTATTTCGAAACAATATTCAACCTCGTGAGTATTGATCGATTCCGTTCTTTTGTTTCGCGTATCCAAAGAAATTTGAGAAACTCCACCCATTCCTAGCAAAGTGGAATTCGCCGAGAGATAGGATCGTACTTTCGAGATAGATTCACGCATCTCACGTTACATTGGCATGTAACGTACGGTAAATACATTTAATTGAAGAACAAATCGATACATTTTGATTAAATTGATTACTCAAATAATCAATTTAAGCGTATTGTACTTTTCAAATTGGAAATTTTACATTTCAAAATTAATATATATTGAGAGATTATATATATGTATATACAATGTATATATTGGGTATTTGATAATTATTGACACAACGGTCATGTGCCGTCAGATAGAGTGGACTCTGAGTTGAAAAGTCCTCTACCATTTTGCAATTTTCGCAATAATTGAAGAGTTATTAATTATTGAAATCTGGTTTAAAAAAAATTTTTTTTCTGTTACCTGACGTGCTAGGGACTTCAAACTAGGCTCAAATTAAAGCTTGAATCTTGCACTACAACATCCATATGTGCAATATTTAATAAAAATTGTCTATATTGTTTACACTCGTTTGCGCGCGGCGGTGCACGAGTACAAGTAGTACGTGGAAAGTGACAACGCATTGATATCTAAATATCTATTTATCCTTTCAAGTAGATCTCGAAACGTACGTTGTAGTGAAAATACTTTAGCCTAGTATTTGAGTTACTATTTGAGCTTAGTTTGAAGTCACTAGCACGTCAGATAATAGAGAAAAAAATTTTTTAAAGGTACATCAGATTTTCAATAATTAATAACTTGTCAACTATTGCGAAAATTGCAAAATGGTAGAGGACTTTTCGACTCAGTTTAGTCCACTCTACCTGCACACGACTGCTGTGTCAATAATTATCAAATCCTGTATACGTACGATAGTTTTTGATGTTAGCTATGACTTTAAAACAAGATGCACGAATGATGGTTTATTATTAGATTGCTAAATTACAATATTGTAACAGTATTTTGATGGCTGAATGAATTTTGCGTTTTGCATATATGTATAAGCGGAGAAAGTACAATCCAAATTATCTTTGCATGAATCCGCATCTCCTCTCCTACCTCACAGTATCAATAATTTGCCATCCGGACATCCGAGAAAACAACGTTTGCTTCATGAAATTTCAGACATTCTATACGACACGAGAAAATTCATCTTCGGCATTACACAAATGCATATTTCTCACTTGTAATAATTGACGTGTTATTAAAAATAACTTATTATATACATTAATCTTTATGGAGAGATGTAAGAAATTATTTGCGGACCCTCTTTTATATTATTATGCGAATACCAGAAGGTACATACATCAGCAGCCAATATTCAGGTTTTCGTTCGACACTTGTATTATCTAGCAAATGAAATTTTTGATGCACTTTACATATACAAATTTACGTGTACGACCCTGTATTTTATGCACGGTTGATGGCATTGAGATAACGTCGCCAAAGTAAATTAAAGCAAAAGTGAGTCGATGCCATCTGTTTTTTTTTCCATGCTTTTATTCAAACACAACACGTTCACACAAATTATTATAAATGGCTCCGTATCCGTGTCTATCTTCCATAAATAGAGACACCATAAAGGCAAAGCACCAGATATACATTGAACAGCTGCGTGAGGAGTGATAACACAGTGTTGTTTTGTGCCCCAGTAGCCGATGCTCACAAATCCATAACACACGTAGACGAATGACGTGCGCACGCGTATTGTGACGGCAAATAAAAGAATGCACATACATACACAATTAGATTACAAACACCATAAACTGAGCGCAATTCTCTTCGTTCAGGACACACGTTTATCATATCATTCGGCCACAGAAATGTGTCATCATTGCGATTGCATCCGTTTAATTACACGCACGGGTTACCGGACGTTACTGACGCTTATTATTTAGCTGTCTGTTGGGGGAAAAAAAAGAAAAATTGAAGAACGCTCACGCGCGTAATATATGTATATAATATTTGCGCAAAATATTTTTCGCAAAGTCGAGTAGACGATGAGTAAAGCACGAGTAATCGCGCTTTAATGCAAACACCGTGTATCTCGTACACACGGAACCATTAATCAACATACAGTTAGTTAACAGCTCGAACATGGCATATATCGTCTGGTAATCTCGTTCGTTTTTCCAGCTGAATTGAAAACGGTCGATATTTCGAGGATCTGTATAACAAGAGTGACGATAAAAGAAATTGAAAAGACTCGACTAAATTCTCTCTCTTTCAACGGAACTTTCTCGTTTTCTCTCATTTATTATATGTATAATCCAAAAGAAAGAATTACATACATATACTACATTCAGAGATTATAGAAATTGTATACTAGAAATTATACATATATAATTTGTGTTTATTCATTCCTAATTTATATCTAAGCACCGTTATCTAATTTATATTAAGCAACCGAATCGAATACGTTATTCCAAGAAAAAGAAAAAGAGGAAGCACAAGTTGCTCTGGTTTACACAGATCCTGGTTGTTCGCATTTATACACGTCGCGTCCAGGGCCAAAAGCCTGATTCACTGATTTTGTGTCACTCACGCATCGGCCTCGCGCTTTTGTTAACGTCGCGTTCATCATTCTTTTCTTGCCTCTACACCTTCTTTTCGGGAATAATTCACTGGCGATGTACACGTGTACAACAATGTGAATCAATTTGTTTGTAGGTATATGCCCGCGAATTACAGTATCTACCACTATCTGCAACCACCATTATCTCATAAGTTCCCCTGTTGACGCAATGCATCTTTTTTTAGCGATTACCGCACAGGTGACCATTTTTAATAACGTAAGACAAACAGGCTCGATTATAATTAGCTCAATTATAGTATCGTAAATTTTAACGCGTTTCTTTGTCTCACTTGTATATTCTTTGGTCGTATGTTGTAGTACATTGAAGAAAATGGTTTCGTAGAATAGTTGAAGTAGCGATAGCTGCGACAAATTAATCTTGAACGGCTAAGTCTGTTTATCACGATGTTTCCTTCATATACTAATTTTATTCAAAGCTCATTCAAATTATTTTACCACATAAAAGACTCGGACGAGCATAATCGCAGGGAAACAAAGAGATAATTCGGAAGAAATAGCCTTCCAAGATTAATATTATAAATAGTAATATTGTAGTAATATTTCAGCGTGTGTCAAGCCTCGGTAAACGAATTATAAGCACATACACGTTTAATGGTTAAAGATATAGTTTTATTATTATTATTATTATTATTAACATAATGTAATAAACGCTAATTTTGTAATAATACATATACGTATAGAGGATTGATTTACGATTTGGACGAGAGAGCTGAAAGGATTATAATTTCTTATACAATATAAGTCTCTATTACGATATTACGACATATTGTCATTTTCGGTATTATATCATGTATAATATCTTTCTCTCATAGCAATCTCGATGTCTATCTATATTCTCTCTTGTATTCTTATTCATTTTCGTTCATGTTGATTTTTCAACAGCCGATGACCACGAATCGCTCCGGCTCATACTGCTTTCGCTTGCATTTTTTTTCCAGCGTGTTTGCCCTTTATCTCTTAGAGTCGCAATTAGCATAGAAAAACTCTTAACTTTCCCGCTGTTGTATTTCTTCGCGGTTCACAATTACGCTTTTATCAGCGAACGAAACGCTCGTTTTCGGCTCGTTTCTCAGGGTTCTCAGACTGTCGGAGAATTATTCTCGATCGATTGCAATTGCGAGTTTGTGAATAACGAATCGAATGGTAACGAGCGATTTTATTTTAGAGTGGCGACTTCTCTCGACTTATCTACATGCACACACACACACACACACACACACACACACACACACACACACACACGCACACGCACACGCACACGCACGTATATACAAGGTGTATCCCATTTTAACTTGGACAGTAAAATATCTCGAAAACTGAGCCCAGCAGACAAAAATGTTTCAGACAAAAGTTGTATGGTTTCGAGGGGGACATTAGATGGTATCATTGCTTTGACCTTGGATAATTATTTGAAAGTGATGTGAAGGTCACCTTCAATTCTTTAAACGGAACTCTATACTTTTTATTACATATTCTTGTAGCTTATCTCGAGAGCTTATCTTTCCAAAACGTTATAATGAAATATGTTTTTGTTAAGTATTTCTCGAGTTAATTTAAATTTTGTTATGACATTTTTTAATATAAAATATGAAATATCTCATAAAGTATTCACTTTTGAATGATTTTACCTTAATACTTTAGACATAGAATAATAAAAGGAATCGATTAATAGTATTAATTTTTAGATATGGAATTTTGTAAAATCCACCAATGCAATTAAAAAATTCAATAAAATTTTTAAACCTAAATTTTCGTGCTTTTTTACATTATTCGTTTCCTTTTATTATTCTATGTCTAAAATTATTAAGGTAAAATTATTTAAAAGTGAATACTTTATGAGATATTTCATATTTTATATTAAAAAATGTCATAACAAAATTTAAATTACTCGAGAAATACTTAACAAAAACATACTTCATTATAGCGTTTTGGAAAGCTCTCGAGATAAGCTA
>JAJVSH010000071.1:251875-264450 GCA_021460005.1 Tetramorium alpestre | reverse complement strand
CGACGAGTTTTGTTGTAGAAAGAATTGACCGTGCGATAATGAGATGGAGAAGCAACAGTCGAAAGAAAATCTATAAGTATTTACATCCTACTTTCAAAAACTAATGACCAAGTTCTTTTGATCCTTTTCCAGCGTCAATATTGATAATTGACAAAGCAGTTGATACAGAGATATTGCGCGCAAAAAAATATTTTATGCATTATATATGATTTTATACGTTTACATAAATTCTAAATCTTCATCCTTTAAATCATCTAAACTCTCTTTGATCAATTAAGAGTAATCAAGATTAAGATGAGACTTACAGAATAGAAGGTCATAGTCTTGAGTCACAGTTTGGAGAAAACGGCTGTCGGAACTCCAATCAAGTTGCATCAATGGTTGCGTACCACGGATCTTGTTGCTCTTCTTATATGAAAATCCATCCCTGGATACTCTAAAGAGGTACACGCTGCCATTTTGGGAACCCATGGCCACGATTTCTCCAGCTGTGATCAGACAAAAAAAATATCATAACCATATTTTCACAAAAATATGTAATTTACCTAGCACACACGATATTATTTTACATAAACGTAAAAATAAAGAAACGATGACTTGGACGATAGGTTAAAAGTAAAAAATTTTCACAGTCCAAGTGTCTTCGGAAGTAATTTTGTTTAAAAACTTAGAAATGAAACTAGAAGAAATGTGAAATCTACGCAATTATTGCAAGTGCATAACGACAAGCGATAATGCGACAAAGAATTAAAAAAAAAATATAACACATTAGAATTTATTGAACCTTAATAGAAATAGATTGAACAGATTAATTAAAGTAGATAGTTGTTAATAATATAAATATTGACAAAGTAATAACGCTTAAAGAAAACAAAAGTGAAAACTGTTCGGTTAAAATAATTTAATTGTTGTTACTTTGTTTTGGCGAATTAAATTTTTACTTTGAATTTTTAATTTGAATCTGGTATAACATTGAACAAGTTTCGAAGGTTAAACTCGTATCGTACTAGGATTGTATCCAATGCAAGACAACGGCGATCCGCACACTCTTAGAGTCGCTACGGCTGCACCAGTGTCAGCTGCGAGTACCAAGAGATGACCCTCCGATGATCCCGCCGCTAATGCCACGCCAAACGGATGAAAGGCTATGCATATACACTCGAAACCCACCTAAAACCCATAACATGAAATATGTGCTTATATCTACGTATATATGTATAATTGATATCTAAAAATCTATCTCTCTTCCTCTCTTTTTTCCGCAATTGAAAATAAATGAGTGGCAATAACAGAGTGGCTTTTTCAGCAACTATCGAAGAGATGTTTGAGAAAAGGACGTGTCAGAAAATCAGAATGGAATTCCGCACCAAATAAAGAAATATGATTATTTATTTTATTCTTACTAACTTTTTATCTATTACAAAAAAATTGTGATTATATTTCTTAAATACGAAATATCATGCGACTCTTGAAATTATTCCGTTTCTGGGGCAAATGTTCTTATATTTCGACTTTTTAAAAAATTTCATATTCCCATTAAATAAGAGATAATTTCCTATCAGATTTTGTGTAAGTGTGAGAGTAGTGAGAGTAGAGAATGACGTGAGTGCGACTGTGACAATATACATATGTATAGATGTGTTTTATGTGCGGTTTATGTAAATTATAGATAGCTTTTGCAATACTACTCACATTCAAGTCCCACTGACAATGAGATTAATATCTTGACGAAATTTACCTGAGTAGTCCACAACAGCTTGTGCCTCCGCCAGAGAGCGATATTCTTGTCGTGTCCCGCGGTGGCAAAAACTTCGTCGTCAGGATGAACCGCCAGACCCCACAGTTGTCTTCCATGACCGAAAACAACTTGGTTGAATCTTCTTTGTAGAGAACCTTCGAGAATATTGTTCCGCGTTGTACCCACATAAATGTTTCCATCATTCCGTCCGGGACGTTGAGGATATATACTGCGGACTCCGCCTACCGATTCTGGCAGCTATAACATAAATAACTCCGTTCAAGTGAGACTTACTCGTCAAGTGAGTATCAGATAATCGGTTTTGATCGAAATTCTCGATCAAATTTAAGTAATTAGCTTTAAGCGGAAAACAAATTAGTTAATCAAAATTAGAATTGGAATATTATTTTTATTTATATAAACTACCATTTTCCTTTCTCTTATGATAACCAATTTTTTACATTTTTCTCATTTCTGTTTCGTTATTTGTACATATAATAAAATAATAATTGCGCACACAATCTGAAAAGAAGAGAATTAAAAGCAAAGAGTTAAAGTCCGATAATCAGTCAACATAGCCAATCAAAAAGCGATTGGCCGATGGTCAATAAGCGAACCGACGAAAATTAAGATTTATCTTTACTTAAAAATGTTCAACCTTTGTGTCGGTGATGCGTTTGTAATTCTGCAATGAGTCCCAAGCGGCTATTTTTCTATCCTTCTCGCCGCCAGAGAGAAGCGTGCCTTCCGATAACATGACAAGGGAGCTAATCCCTTTGTTGTGTGCTTCAAATTCCATTCGTACGAAATATGCCCCGTCCGCATCCACCGAGTATACCGTAATGAAACCATCGCTGTCCGCTGTGACGACATCGCCATCCTGTTCGAACTGAATGCTCGTCACGTGTGTACGAGACGGCTGAAAGTGCGAATCGAATCTTCACTTTTAAAGTAAAAATTGTAATAATATATTACAGATTGCACAATAAAAATTTTACATACAATACAATATGAAAATATTAAAAGCTATATAACTAGCACGTAAGTTGTACTAGCATACACTCATCGATACTTACTGGCTTGATGATATCAGTTCGCTCGAAGAAACCATCTTTTCGCCGATTCCAGAATGTCAAATGACCGCGCCCATGTGTTATTAAGAGATTATCATCCAGTGGATGAAATGCCGCACCCGTCAGATCTTCTTGCATAGTCTAAATAAATTGTAAATATGTAAAGAAAATATGACGTGAGAGAGGGAGACGCTATTCATAGTATGATGATGTATTCGTGCATGCATAAGAAAATATTGATAATGTAATATTCAAAATCTATGGCTTCATTTTTTCTTCTTGAAAAAAGAAAATTAATACACTAAACTAATAAAACATTAATAAATATTGACAAAAATATCACAAATATCATCATTATCATTATTATTATTATTATTAGGACAAATAATCTTTTGTGAGAAGCTATAATTAATTAATACTGCGCACGAGATAAAGGAAATGGAGGAACTTACAGCCACTTTGCCTAATAAATGACCCCACTGCCATTGCCAAACTGAAAGTATAGCTTCCCTTCCAGAATCCACGGCAAGTACGTAACTACCGCCATTCTATAGAAGAATATCAAGTAACTAAGAATCCATACAATATTTATCAATTTATTATTACTTGTTAATTGTCAATCGTTGAGTGTACTTGAAAGGTTTCACAATATATTATATTTTCAACTTGTCCTTTCCTTTTTAACAAACATAAAAAATAAATTTTTTCGTTCAAATTATCTTTGGCCAAGTTCAACACATTTACCAATTGTGAAAATGCTAATGCTGAGACACCCATTTGAAATTCAGTCATGCCGAACACGTATAGGGTAAGAAGAGTCTCCGTTGACCATATACGAACATGCGGCTGCGCTTTCCTATGCCTACCCGCCTTTTGACCGGACGCGACGAGTTCCCTGCTGGGATGAACCTGAAATGGAGGAATTTCGTCTTTGATGGTGTTCAAGTTACATTACACTGATTGTCTTTGACCTTAATGACGGATAATGTAAACAATTATGAATAATAATTATAAGAGAAACACTCAATTGGGCTTATGGAAAGCCAAGTACCTTAAAATCCAAGTGTCTTGACATATACATGACACTTGTGTAGCTTAATACGCATTTTTTACTTACCTCCATGCACATAATGTCCTCCGTGTGTCCAATATAATGTCGCTGCGCATTCTCTTCTCGATCGAAAAGTATCGCTACAGCCGCAACGTAATACAATAATTCACCACTGGGTAAAACCCAAAGATTTTTCCGAGTATCGGTCCCTCGATAACCGTAGACCCATTCGAGTTGCAACTTCTTCTCGGGCGGCGAATTGTCGACTGGGGGCAAATGAGAAGGAGGATAGAACGATCGTCTGAGTCCTCTGATTGTCACCCTGGCCGGTTCCTCGCGTAACACTTCTACGACGCTATAATCTGCCAACGATACGACATGTTGTTAATCTTGGAGTATGTTATTTATAAGAAGAAAGAAATTCGAAAGATCGAATGATCGAATATCGTAAGTACGTCGTCGGGCAGATCTTGCAATACCATTTAATCGTCAGGCAATAATAATTTTACCTCTCTCAAACAAAAAAAAAACGTCAATGTATTATTTTATCGATACAAATATTGCTTGGATAACAATTAGTTTTTATTCAGTCAGTAAATTTTTAAAATTTATTTCGAGTTCAATTTCGAGCTTTGTCTTATCGCGTGACAAATAATCTTTAATCTTTAATCTTTATACATATATAATCTCGAATCTTTAATAGTTGGTCCAGATCTAATCAGAATTGGATCATTGACCGATGATGTAAAAATTTTATTTTATTTAATAGACCGGCCAAAGAAGAGAGATGGATGTGAACAAAATAACGATGTATATAATTTAATTGTTATAGTTTAATTATATAAGATAAAAAAGTTTTATCAGCTTAAATACAAAGACTAGTGATAAGATTATTAAAATTAATCAGAACTTATCGCTGGTTATTTTTACCGTTTACTCGAACAACTTCGGCATCAGGAGCATACAAGGCTCGCGGTCTACTCTTGCTGCGAGCTCTTCTCTGGCGGCTAACTTCTTCCACAACGGTGGATGGTCCACGTGACCTCGATCTTCGTACCGGGGATGTTGCGACGCCACCGGCCATAACGAGAGCCGATCCAGTACCCAAATAAAATGTATCCACGTCCGCGAACTCATTTCTCAGTTGCGAGAAACTTCTCACCTAGAGACATATTGTATGCATGTAACAAAGCAGTTCCGTTTGCTCTATATTTCTTAGAATATTTATTATCATAAACTATAATTTCTAAATACTCGAAATATTGAGTTCTTCATTTTTTTCATATCTAATATAGATTTGTTCCGCGTATCTATATTAGATATGAAAAGAATGAATAACGCATCTTAAAAGTTTCATTTTTATCAACTCTTATAATATGACTACTTG
Source organism: Tetramorium alpestre (assembly GCA_021460005.1). Taxonomy (NCBI): domain Eukaryota; kingdom Metazoa; phylum Arthropoda; class Insecta; order Hymenoptera; family Formicidae; genus Tetramorium; species Tetramorium alpestre. The sequence continues at coordinate 259,201 of JAJVSH010000071.1, read as the reverse complement.
TACTCTCATAAAATAAATGTTTTTCGATGCAAATTGCAAATATTATATATCGCATTTTAAAATAAATTCTACGAATTGAGTATATTTTAATTTTTGCGAAACGTTCATATTTATATGAATATATATAAATACATATAAGTTCTTGCAATTAAATATTTTAATTACAAGTACGTCTCAGTTGTTACACTGGATCAAAAAAATGTTAATAATCTTTTCATTCGTCATTTTTTCTTCCCGTGTCAAAATAATTTTACATGAAAGAAAGAAGGGTCGATGACGTGCCATTTGGCGAAGAAAATTGGCCCATTTGAAATTCATGTACGTGACCTGAAAAGATGAATCTCTGACCTTTTTACACACACACACACATACACACGTGCGCGCGCGCACGTGGGAGCACGTTCGTCCCACTTATATCACGACCACCTCCTGTGAGAGATGTATAACCGTGTAATTTATTACAATGTCAAAAATTCAAGCCGGCATGGCGTTCGATGTTACGTTTTTTCTTTTTCAACTCTACTCGTTGTATATTCTTGGATTATTACATACATTATTACATACATTATATACATTTCAATATTAATAGTGTAATAAGCACGCGTAAGAATAGCATGTACAGCTTATAGAGCGTGAAAACATTGGCGATGTAAAACCATTTTTAAGACAAATAAAACTTTACAACCAATACACACTATATATTCTTGCTTAAATCTCTTACGCAAGTAAAAAACACAGATTATTCAGATGTGTAGATGAAAAACAATTCGGATGAGTTTACTAAATAGATAAGTCTTGTACTCAAAGTGTTACGAGGGCAGAATTATTGTTATCTTCTTTAATGAAATTTATCCTTTAAACAGTTCTTATAATACGAGCTAAAAAATCCGATTTTAAAATATATATATGTATATATGTATTTATATATAATATACATATATGTATGTATATTGTACACACGAGTTTTCAAATTTTTCACAACTTTACAATAGCTTAAAAAATTGCAAAAATTAGAGAGTATTCTTTTGTAAAAGAATTTCCCTCATGTTACTTTAATGCAATAATACAATTATCTTCAGAAGACTCTTAGCTTACAATTTCTTTCAAAATTGGAAGGATATATGCAATTATACACCAAATATAGTATAACATCTGATACTTCCTTCCATGTAGTATTCCAATTCTATTGGAAACATATATGTATATGTATATAAAAGGAGAATTCTCAAAGAAATAATAACAAAAACGTTTTTCGAAAGCGATAGGCTTATGGGACGTAGAGGTACAAACAAGAACCTCATTTCATAAAATTTCGAACGAGGGCCGACCCCGTTATCGTCACGCTTCGAGTTTTACTCCCCGTCCTACCTCTGCCCGTGGCGCAGCATGCATATTTATGGATTAAGTCGATTTTACAAGTACAATGCTGATACTTCAGATTTACATACATCTTTTTTTTCTTTTTTACACTTTCAAAGCACGCACACTTCCCCGGATTTTTCCAGAAATATATCGATTGTAAAATGGCATTAGCGTTGTAAACATAAGTATGTGAATTTATTAGATTTGCATATTTTATTTAATATATAAAAAATCTAGTTGATTAAAAATTAAAATAAATTCCAATTTGTTTTGGCGAAATAATAAAGAATAAATTTCACATTTGATCGAAAAATAATTTTGCCAATTGGCTTAAGCTTTCAGTACTTTTTAGTTCTTTAACTTTAATTCACATATATATGTATACATATATATTTAAATGACAACCAACCTCTTGTCCAGAAACTGTGAACATCCTTTTAGCTCCATTCATTTTCAATACTTGTCCAAGATCTTCTAAAACTTCCTCAAAGGGTTGCGATGTACGAAGATTCAATAAAACTCGGCACTGACGAAAAAAATAAGATAATTTTAGATTAAACTAGATTAGATTTGTATATGTTGACAGACGTAACATATAAAGAAATTTTAATTATTCAGAGAGAGAGAAAGAGAGAGAGAGAGAGAGAGAGAGAAAGAGAGAGAAAGAGAAAGAGAATGCATATAGATTAATAGGTACAGATTTTGAATGTAATAAAGTAACAATTTTTTATCCTTCTACCTGAACAGTATGGTCATGGTTGTTAACGATACGAATGACACGGCCTGAAGAAGGCTTTCCGCCACCGGGGGGTGGCGCTTCTTCAGTGATGGAGGCTTTCCGGCTAAGACTTGGTATCGCTGGCGGTCTACTTTGCCACCCTCCAGCTCCACTTCCGGTCCCGGTGGTACCGCTCCTACTACCTCCACCGCCTGCTGGACTAGTATACCAGGTGTTGTTCTTTTTCCCATAGCTGGCCGGCTATCGAAAATTTAAAATTATTAATGTCATTAGTTTATTCCCTCGTTTTATTCATTTCACCTATACAACGTTAGAGATATCCGTGATACCTACTAAAATTATTATTCAAAGGTTCCAAACATATTTCAATATTCCTAAAATATTTCAATAATACATTATAGTGTATACTGTTGTTGTTGGTTGTTGTTATTATTTACTCTGTCACTGTTATTATCTTCTTTAAGATATTTTATATTATATAATATTGGTTAAATAACATATTAGACAAAATTAATCTTCTCGTCGTACTCACGTATCGTTGTATCGTCAATTTTAAAAATTAGATCCTTAAAAAAAAAGATGCAAGAGAAAAATATAAAAAATATAATTATATTTGTTAGTCGTTTCTTCTTTCTCGCATTAAATCCTTTTTATGTACATATTATTTCTTTATCTCATCTGGATGTTATATATACATTTATATAAGTATGTTAGATTAAAATCTCCTGAATCTCCTGAATTTCGAAAGATGTATTTGAGAAATGTAGCATAAATATTGAAAACCTGCATCATGTCGGCCGGCAGCGATATTACTTCAAACGAATCGCTCATTAACACGACGAAACTATCTGTCCAGCAGGTCAAGTCTTGATTGTAATATTCAATTTCTGAGTCGCTGCAGGAGTCTTCTACTTCTTGTCTAGCGCCAAAATCCGGCTCCGAATTCTCGTCCGATCGGGACGAAGACAAACTTGCAGACTCAATTGTGAATCTCAATTGACGTCTTACAATCTTTGAAGATTCACTTCACTTTTATCACATTCAATATGCGTCGAATGCACGATACACAAACTCATACGATTGGAAAAACTAGCCATTCACAATTCGTTTTTGTGGCTCTTGAAGGACCTGTCTCCAAACGAATTTATTTTAACATTGATCCTTAACGATTCTCCATCGAAACATTGAAAAGAAATAAAATCCTATCACTATAATTAGAATGTTGAAAAGAATGTTACTATTATAAATAAAGAGACACTAAACAAGTATGTTGTTGCAAAACGTTTTGTAAAAAGACGAGAGATCTTGCTTCGATTACAATCGCGATATCAGGTGATTAAAAAAAAACTTGCATCATTTCACTATTTACGTTACACTATTGAAAAATTTTTAATCATAATACAATTTTAATCTCAATTCTTAGCGATCTTTCATAATTATGACAAAGACAAACAATAGGATTTCATTCGAGATCAAGACTCGAGACAGAAATTGGAAAAAATTGAAGAAGAAGCCGCAAAATGATGAGAGAGATTTTTTATTACAATCTCTCAATATCGGGAAGATGTTCACATTGATTTCGACCAGATTCAGATTTTCACAGGATCGAGAGAAAGAGGAAAAGTTACGACGAGATTTGGCGTAAGAGTCTCTTACAATTCTTTTACAATCTTTTCGTTCAATCTTAAATTGTGTGACACAATTGCTATCTTCTCTTTCGAATACGGACGGAACAGGCTGATACAACCGCGACTGTGTTCAATGGACGACTACTGAGGCAAGTAGGAGGCGGAATAGTTGTATTGAAGAACTGGGGTGCTGCAACATCCCCTACCACACCTCTCTTACCTTACCATACCTTATGAAGGGTTACCGCGGCTCAAGGACGACACCGTCCCTCAACCCTTCACCTCGTCTCTCCTATCTCTTGCACTCCTTCCCCTCCCGTCTTAATTCTCCGTGTGGCAATACTAATTCAGATTGCTGATATATTAGAAGTTAAGAGAATTGCAACTATTTCCTTTTCACATTTATTCAAGATTTTTAATCAACATATCGAGCATGCCTTACTGTGCTATTGGACGACATTGTGCGATTCTTCTATTTGATTGTAATTGATGTGCAGATTGTGTAATGTTCTTCGATCACTAAATGTTCCATTTTTGCCAAGAATTCTTTACCTAGCTAGATCTTCGCAGATCTTCTTCTCAATTACACGGATCATTTTGGTCTTTCTCTTTAATTTTTATTATGAAAAATGAGTCGAAAAATGACGCACAAAAGATTATTAAGGATTTTATCTCAAACATTTGCGCGTGCGCGAACGTACAATTTTTATAAACTAAAGCTATCAAAATCAAAATTAATGGCTTTTCATCATGACTATGATCAAATTTTAAAGGATATTAAATTCTTAACTTGAATGATCGCAGAGACATGTTGAATTTAATTTTTATTTCTGAGCTGCTTATTGGTCGCATTGATTGTCCAGATTTGCTTGATACCTATGCATGCATAAGATTGCATGTTCCCGGGAAATCACTTAGGAAAAATCAATTATTTTTTATTGATACACACAGAACTTCTTATGGAAAATTTAAGCCTTTAAATCGTTTATGCTCGTTGGCAAATAACTTCTCTGACTTTTGATATTTTTAATACAAATCCTAGTGTAATAAAAAAGCGTTTCCATTGTTGGATTTAATATTGTTCAGTTATCATTAATATACAAAAATTGATAATTCTAAACTCTACCATTTAATTATTGTAATTTTTGTATTTTATTCTTAACTTTTTTTTGCGTTCTCTACTATTATACATATATACTTACATTGTACCAGAGGGATTTTGTCCCGTAAACTTGAGTAAATAAATAAATAAATAAATAAAATCTGATATTTTATAATTTATATATAAGGATTCAATATATATCAGATGCAGGCTACTAGTCAGATATTTCGATCAATCTTACAATGCTCAATAGGCATCCTTTGATTTTGATCCTTGTTAGTTCGGATGATAGTTACAGGTACTTAGAAGCTTGTTTCGATAAAAGGCGATAAAAGCATCCGCGGAAATTAAGAACGCCCACGCCTTCTTGATAAATCTCTCACGGAAAAAAAACCCGATTTCCCAGGAAATTCAGCCCATATATTAAAGTACTTAACTTGATTAGCTACGTAAGACTAATACTAAAAATGGATCTTGAAAAGAAGAAAACAGAGCTAACGAGGCTAATAGCCCAATAAGCTGAGTTATGACTTCAAAACACGCGTACTATTCCGCTAACGAAAGATCAGTCATTTATATACTGTACCTTTTACATTGTCATTCTTTTATAACAAATTATGCAAGTAAAGTACATATTTTTCTCCAATGTTAGTCTCAAGTATTTTTTAATATGTTACCGATTAATTTAAAAGTTAAAATTTAAATAGCTATCCTATATCTTTTATTTAAAAGTTTCAAGATTGTTATGCACTTTTCTTATACACATAAAAAATTCAAGATTATTATTAAATTCATAAACTTTCGGTTGAGTGTAATGACAGAGCGAAGATATATGATTTCATAATAAGATATGAAACTTTAATACTTTTATATTCATATTATAATTATCTTGATAAAAACTTTGTAAAATGTCAATAACTTTATTTTAGAGAGGACTTGATTTAAAAGAATAAACGTATTTTGCATTAATCCATAATAAATTAGTATAAGTTATTGTAATTTGCAAAAAAGATAATTGCCAGTCAGCGTATTATATACAAAATTTGTATATAATACAAATCCTAAATACATATATAAAAAGTTTATATATATATATTATCTATAGTAATTGTATTCATATAGAATGAAGGTCAGTCCACCATTTCATTCTCTCGCAGACCAACCCTTCCGTTAGATCGATCTACATCGCTTTAACTCCTTGTTCAGGTCATTAGTATTTCACCCCCATCAGTCTCCATCCCTTCTCTCTCTCTCTCTCTCTCTCTCTCTCTCTCTCTCTCTCTCTCTCTCTCTCTCTCTCTCTCTTAATTTGCATTATAAAAATTTTATAATTAATAATCCTATCATTTTGTTTATTAAGATTTTTTATTAAGTACAACAAGAGAGAAATGTATCTTTGTAATTCTTTGACTAATTTTAGTTTTACATGTATATGCATACATACATATACGTACATATATACACAATAAACACAAAACCACACACACAATTTTCTATATACATAATACACATATTACACATTACACTATATAGCATATTCTTTCTAAATAAGATATTGCATTAATTTTATCACAATTATTTCCGTCATATACTCGTGCCTGTATACAATGCGTGTGAAAGTTTAATATAATTACGACTATCGCATGCAATGTCATCTGAGTTGATTATAATTCCGAAAAAAGATTTGAAAAAATCGCCTAGTTGATAAGCCGCGACAATAAATCTTTTTGATAAGCTTCTCAATGCCAAACTCAACTCAATGCTCAAGAATTTCTTGATAGATTGAGGATAAAATCTTAAATTTAGAATATTATGGAAAGATAATGAAGACACAATGAGAGATACTTGTACGAAATTTTTTGTAAATCGAATTTTTTGTAAGTCGATGAGAAAATGGAAAATCTCGTGGCAAAACAAGAGACATATGTATTAGATGAGAGATAAAGAGGTAAGAGATATTATCTTTATTATATTTATTATACTACAAAATTCTCTAAGAAATTAATTTGAAAGAAAAAAAATGCTTCGAGGGAATTGGCCGAGGCAATTTGAAAAAGTATCAACTTCAACTTTTTCAAGAAAACAATGCAATACAATTAGCTGACAATGTGCCTTAAATGATATTGATAAATTTCTCCATGATTGTAGAGGGAAGCCTATATCGCGATATATTTCGCCAAACGATTTTTCTTCTACCTCTCCTTTCGCTCGTTCGAACCTAACTTAAAGTGAGGTAAGTATCCTTGCGATATGAAAATGAAGAACGTACTCATATATGTTGCGTGACGATAGCAAGGTCTCGTGATTCAAAATATGCCGTAGCGATTACGGAAAAATAATTCGCTGGAGAAAATAATAACTGGAGTAAGGAGCATTCGTCAGCTATCGCTCGATAGAGTAGCGATTACGGAGAAGGATAAGAAGTCTAGAAAGTATATCTAATGAATGTTAATGAAAACACTTGTGTGTGTGTGTGTGTGTGTGTGTGTGTGTGT
>JAJVSH010000071.1:174808-190137 GCA_021460005.1 Tetramorium alpestre | reverse complement strand
TGAGTACACCGCGGATTCAGAGTTTCCTCTCGTCGAAGACGAGCTTATTGTCGTCGGCGTGTCGGCGTTGTGCAGCGTTGGGCGAGCTGCGATCGGATCTTGCGAGTACGTTTCTATCTTTGGCAGCTTTGAGGTTGAGATTTCTTCCGCTTTAGAAACGAGTCTCTCGAGTCTTTACCCTAACCCTGGTCTCGAGTCTTCACTCTTGACTCGGTTAGAATCAATCTTTTTACGAGATACCGAATTTCGATCCATTTTCAAATTGATGATCATAATTCTCTCGACCGACTGTATTGCTCGCTAACAATTAACTTCAGACTTTTCGCGATTATTATCTGGATGTGTATGTATGTACGTATTTTTTGTTTCAGGAAGAGAAGAGAGCGCGCGCGCGCGAGAGAGAGAGAGAGAGAGAGATTCTGGCGCGATTGATCGAGAAACAACTTTGTCAATTTTGGAGTTTGAAATCTTAATTTTTGAGGGAAACAATTATTTTGCGTAGCCTCTCCTTTTCTATATATGTTAAAGTGCTTAACGTAAAAGTATGTACAAATTTTTAGTATGCTATTCTCGAGATAAAGCATTTATTGTGGCGATTCTATTGAAATTTGATTGTCCAAAGTTGCAAGATATATGTGCAAAAGAGAAGGCAATTGTATAGAAAGAAAAATATAGAATACATAAACAACACTAGTTGGCTAGACTAGCCAACAATTAAGGTATTTTGTCATAAAAGTTTTCTGATAGATACTAAATACCTCTTTACAATTTATGTTTAGCTCTTATATCTATCACTATGAATATTGTCCTAGGTAATGAAGTTGTACATCTTAAGTAGAGGAGTAAAAAATAAGGGATACTTGCCGAGGTAAAGTTTGCCACATGCTGGAGACCAGGTACAAGTAATCCTGAAGAAGAGAGGAAAAAAAAGACAAGAAAAGATGCCGAATCCTGAAGTCAATAAGCGCGATCACAATTACAGCGAGTCAAAACCTCAACATGCCAACAATGGCAACAGTGCTATCGGCAAGGTATCCAAGGTGGGATCTATTGTGGGTCAGATTAGGGACATCGACGAATTGAAGAAAATTGCGCCGCGTGTCCGTTTACAGGACACCGAAAGCTTGAACGAGTTGACGAGAATCTCTTCTTTAAATAACAGTAAATTGCAGCACAATGATGCACTCGTTCTTGAGAGGACGCGGCAAGAATTGAGAAAGTACTGTCGCACCTGCGCTGGCTTAAAACTACCCTTGGTACATGTTCTTTTGTTACATGTTTTTTCAAATCAATCGAGAGCTCCCTACCAAGTAGTACTTTAAATTCATTCAATTGTCATTTAAGATCAAAGAGGAAAAGTGAATAAACCGATAGGATAGTTAAAGTAATTGATCATATCGCTTATATCGCGATCATAACTGCTCTCATAACTGACTCTCAATTCGTGTTGCACCATAGGTGGACATCTTTAGTGAGAAGGGCATTAAATTGCGACTGAGTCAGCAAATCAAGCATCTTGAAGTGAATCCTTATGATAGTCTCTCTACACAGATGTGCATGGATTGCATATGTGATCTTAGAATGAGTTACACATTTTTCATGCAAATAAAAAAAGCTGAGATAAAACTCAAATCTATCCATGCCAATCTCACGACTGATAGTGCCACGAAGAAAATGATGCTGAGCGACGAGTCTTCGATAAGAAAAGAAGAGCAACTATCTTGTCCAGGTATTCTTTTTTGTATCTTTCGCTACATCTCAATTTATGATAAATAATCATATATGTGTAAACTACAGCTAATCTTGCATATAACGTCACCTATCTTTAAATTTTTTATATTTTCATCAATTTAGATTTTGCAATAATGAGAATTTAAACATTTTGTTTGTAAATGATTTCCACTTGGAAATTTTTGTTATGTTTTGTTGGAAATATTTGTTATCCAACAATAGCTTCAAAGTTTTGCAAATTTTCAAGGATGCATTTCATTTTTTAATACGTATCACTGAAAAACATCTATTACCTAGATATGCTTGTATTATTAAGATGAGACTATCAACTTGAAACTCAAAATTGATTAAAGAATTTGCAAATTGAAGAAACGTAACTATTGAAAATCTTGATATCTATTTTTTCATATTTTTTTCATATTACATAGCTCTAATATCTTTATGATTTGAAAATCTTATTTCTAGTATGTATTAATATAGTATACATGTAATAAATATATAATGTACATGTACATGTACATGTATAAATATATAATAATATAATAAAATAATTAAATTGCTATTTTCTAAATAAAATATTATTTATTTAGAAAAAGGAAAGAAGATAAGAACAATAACATGTTGCAGAAATAAGAAAAATTCTTTTTCTCCAGAAACAAAGCAGGATTATCAATTATCCTCTACAATCCAACAAAATCTCACTTCATTATCACTGAAGCAAGAAAACCAAACAACTCCCAGAAATCAAGCAAATAATTCTGTTCCGAAAATCTGTGCCATTTTTTCGTTGAATAACGAATCAAAGGTAAATTCTGGAAAAGAGAAGACGAAAAACAATGATGAGGATGAAGAAAATGAGATAGTACAGACAGGCCCAGGGATATTTGAAGAAGTAGCAGAGGGAGAGGATGAAGAATCCATCGAGGAATTTGATCCTGAAGATCCCGCGCTCCTAGAAGATGAGGAAGAAGAAGAAGAGGAAGGAGAAGGAGAAGAAGGAGGAAAAGGAAAAGGAAAAGAAGTAGAAGAAGAATCGTCATCTTCAAGATCCCCAGCAACTGTCTACAAGTATGATATGACAGCAAAGTCTTATGTAAGGTTGGAAAGAAGTGAAGAGGGAGTTTCTGTAAAATCTGGAGCTTCCCAGATTTCAGAAGGCGAAGGAGAAAATCAAAGAGAGGGAATGAGGCAACCAAATATTTTGAAAAGAAAACTGATAATGCCAACGATATCGACAAAGAACGAGGGAAGGGAGGACGAGTTACAAAGCATAGTGGAGGAGCGCAAAGTGCAAAAGCTAGATACAAACAATCTCTTGAATGTGAATGATCCTCTAGAAGAGGATGGCATTATGTACGTAACTGTAAAGGGATCCAAACCAAATGAGATTCTTTTGGTGAAGGTGAGTGAGCGAATAATTTTCAGAGGAAAAATTAGGTTGAAAATTGCATCGAATTATGTAAATTGAAATTTTCTCAAATTTACTGTAGGTTTTCTTTGATTTTGACCTTTTAATTTTTGTTATTTGCAAACTTTTTCTATTCCTTTTTATAAACTCTTCATTTCTATTACTATATTATATAGTTTTTATATTTATATTAAATACAAATTATAGCGAATTTACACTATAATTGATATTTCATCTTATTCACAATCTCTTTTGTCGATTATCAATTTCCTTATAGCACTACAAAATTATTAACAATTGAATAATTATAGTTTTTTACTCCAAATTATTTATGTCCTTTGTTTATTGTGACTTCATTATCCTTTGTTTTATTTCTTTTTTCTTTATATCTTTATTTTCTCTCTCTCTCTCTCTCTCTCTCGCGCGCGCGCGCGCGACTATACTCTAACCTTTTATCATTTCATTCATGTTTACTCAACAAGTCCTGCATATTTTTTCTTGTGTTTTTAAATACGATATACATGTATGTTATAATTACATGTTACATCTGTCTGTAACTTCTTTCAGGTCAAGAAAATGGACAAACCCATGGAAGCAAAACGTGCGGTAATCTCCGCTGATTTCAAGCCTGTTGAACGTTTTCTCAAACGTTATGAAACATTGACATTGAAAGATTCCTCATCTCGACGTCCTGATGCCCGCGAGCAAATAATTGAGGAACAAATCGAAGAATATAAAAAGAAACGAGAAAAAGTTCTTGGAGGTCAGTCAGTAGTAACGTTTCCAGTGAATGAAACGCAAGAAGAAGTACAAGAAGAAGAAATTTCCGCAAAGTTAAATTTTGCAAAGACGGAAGAAGAAATGATAGTTCCGAAAGTGATTGGAGAGAGAGGCAAGGAAGTGCAGGGGCAGAAGCAGGATCGGAAGCAAGTGCAAGAACAAGAGCAAGAAGAAGAACAAGACGAGAAAGTGATCGAGGAGGATCGGGAAGAGAAGTTGGTAAAGGATGAAAAGATTGACGAAAATCAAGAAAAATCCATTGATAATGTAGAAGAACATCTATCAAAGTCAAGATTAAAACTAAAATGGGAAGAGACAAAGCGGAAAAAGGAAAGTTTACAAAAGGAATTAGACGAGTCGTATAGTGAACCAAATTTAGAAAAATTGGCAAAAGTTTTGGGAGAAAGAGAAAAGAATCTGCAGGTAATTTAAATAGCGTTGTTAAATATTTTATTAAGGCTTTGATTTTATTTCTTGTATGTATATGTATATGTGTGCGCGTGCGTGCGTGCGTGCGTGCGTGCGTGCGTGCGTGCGTGCGTGCGTGCGTGCGTGCGTGCGTGCGTGCGTGCGTGCGTGCGTGCGTGCGTGCGNGTGTGTGTGTGTGTGTGTGTGTGTGTGTGTGTGTGTGTGTGTGTGTGTGTGTGTGTGTGTGTGTGTGTGTGTGTGTGTGTGTGTGTGTGTGTGTGTGGTATATATATAAAATTGTATTCACTCGAGTACTCAAAAGATACAAAAACAGAATATCTGCAAGCGCAAGTAGGAACAAATAATTTAAAAGTTTCGTCATTGTTTGACCGTAGTGCGATTGGAATGAAGTTAAAGCCATTTCGAGAGAATAAGAATATGTCATTTGGCTTTCCTTACAACCTTAGGCCCGGTTGTATCAACGTAATTTTGGCTTTAAGCGAAACTTAAACATGTGTCTATCTTCATCTTTCTTTCTAAATAAATAAAGACACATCTCACTTAAACCGAAATAACGTTGATGCAATCGAGCCTTAGGCGTCTAACGCCTAATTTCTGTATGTAAGATTCCAGTCGACACAGAGCATCAGTGACGTTATGTCTATGTTGTAATATTGCACTCAATGTAAATGTAATATAACACATATTGTTATATTTATATTGTTGAGTGCGAATTTATAACATAGATGTAATGTCACTGATGCTCTGTGTCGATTGGGATGATTTGTTGTCAATGACCATGTGGTGGCAGAGTGAGAGAAAGTGAGAGATTAAATTATTATTAAGAGATGTACGTTTTCTAAAATGTGGAATAGATAGTCTTTTATGTAAAGTTTCATTTTGTAATCGGAAACCATAATCACCATCGTCATCAAGTAGTCTCCTTGAAAATTAACATGTAGTGTAGATAAGATAACAAATTATTCAAGTCCCAAGATAAAGGTATTCATTGTTTCGCGAGATATATATGTATATATACATGTGATATTGCGAAAATAATTGTTTGCAAATTCTACTCTTGTACTAGGAAGACCTGTAGTAATAAAAATTGAAAATCGAGAAACATCACTAGAAATCTAAACGTATACTCAGTAGTGAATCTGAAATGAGATGAGGTTTCTTTCATCCTGAGACGTGACAAAAACACACAATCGGATCTTTGTAAATTTCAACGTACGTTTCATTACTTCGGAATATAGGAATAAGAAAAAAATTGAAATAAAAATGGCCTAAAGTGAGAGAGAGAGAATGACCCTTTTTGTAACAACATGCAACATGAGTTCATCCCTGATGTGTAGATAGATGTATGTATGTCTATAATACAACTATCCTTTAATGAACAAATATTGCACGATATTCTTTTCTACACTTTTACTTTATGAAAAGATGTATGTACAATAAGGTAGGAAAAGTCTTAAAACTCTTGGCGGAAGAGTCTCCCCAAGTTGCTAAAGCTTTCGAGAATTGTTAAAAATTTGAAATATTGCAAAATTCTTTTAGATCTGCACGAACGTATCGGAGCAAGCGCATCACGTGTCGAGAGCAAAACGAGGACAAGCGATCGGCACTATTCGGGGCTTTCGAGGATGCACGGTATGGTTAACTGGTCTCTCCGGTGCCGGCAAGACTTCCATCTCATTCCAAGTGGAAGCTATATTGGTGAACCACGGTATTCCTGCTTACGGCCTAGACGGTGATAATGTCAGAAGCGGTCTAAACCGCAACCTGTCTTTCAGTAAGCAAGACAGGAAAGAAAATATTAGACGAGTAGCCGAAGTAGCGAAGCTCTTCGCCGACAGCGGGCAAATTTGTCTCTGCAGCTTCGTGTCACCTTTCGAAGAGGACAGGCAAATGGCAAGGCAGATTCATCGAGAGGCCGAACTGCCTTTCTTCGAGGTATTCGTAGATACGCCCCTGCAAATTTGCGAGGCGCGCGACACTAAGGGCCTTTATAAGAAAGCGCGGCAGGGTACGATTAAAGGTTTCACCGGTATCGACCAAATGTACGAAAGGCCCGCGAAACCTGACTTGATTGTCAAAACTGAGAATTGCACTCTAGAAGAGTCCGCTTCGACCGTAATTGAGCTTCTGGAAAAGCACCGCGTCATTCCGCAGCTGGCAGAACCGTCGAGTCTGATCAGAGAGCTCTTTGTATCCGAATCCAGGCTGGCTTCCGCGAAAATGGAAGCGGAAACTCTGCCGTATGTGGAGATCAATCAACTAGATGTACAATGGCTGCAAGTCCTGGCGGAAGGATGGGCGTCGCCGTTGACAGGCTTTATGAGGGAACATCAGTATCTTCAGGTATGCTCTCCGAAGCAATCTGAGGCAATCTGGTTGCCTGGTCTGAATCTGATTCAATTGATTGAGCAGCGCGATTCGATTTGGCCTACTATTTGGAGCTATATTATATATCGTCGCGCGAGTATCTGTGTATAGTAATCTGTCTTCTTCAGGCCCAACACTTGCGATGTTTGCTACAAGATGGCAAAGAAGCGAACCAATCGATACCAATTGTTCTTGCGATAAGTACGACTGATAAGAACCATTTGGAAAGTTCTCTCGCTGTAACCTTGAGGTATAAGCAAAAGGCTCTGGCCATCCTACGAAGACCAGAATTTTATTTTCACCGAAAGGAGGAGCGTTGCAGTTGGCAGTTTGGCACTACGAACTTGGGTCATCCCTATGTCAGGATGGTTTATGATTCCGGAGACTGGCTGATGGGTGGCGATCTCGAGGTATTGGAAAGAATCAGATGGCACGACGGACTCGATAAGTACAGACTGACGCCAAATGAGATCCGTGCCAGATGCCGGAAGATGAAGGCTGACGCTATATTCGCCTTCCAGCTAAGAAACCCCATTCACAATGGACACGCGCTGCTTATGCAAGTATGTGTCACTCACCTTCAACGCGAATTATTCGTGCGATTCATTCCCGTGTCATTTTTGTCGGACGAAAGAGAGAGAGAGAGGGGCCACAATGTTGTTGTTCAAGATCAGCATTCTCGCATTCTAGCGCGTTATATGCTACGTACATTGTACGATTAATCATCCATCTTGATACACATGCCGAGATAATTAAACGTATCTCACCTTGCTGTTTCGCGCAAAGGACACAAAGAGACGATTGTTGGTGGAACGTGGTTTCAAGAATCCCGTGCTGCTGCTGCATCCGCTGGGTGGCTGGACTAAGGAAGACGATGTCTCCCTGTACACCAGGATTCTGCAGCACAAAGCCGTTTTGGACGAGGGCGTGCTGGATGCTAATACCACGTTATTGGCCATCTTCCCCAGCCCGATGATGTACGCGGGACCAATTGAGGTTGAGAAAAGTCTAGCTAGCCTTATGAGCTCTAACTTCAGTTAAAGTAAATGTAACTTTGCTTTTAATTTCAACTACTTTGCTAATTTGTAACTGAACTGTTTCTGTTATAAGTGACACCGCCACTTGTCTCTTACGTTTATATATTATAGTCCGTAACTTTGCTACTCTCAGCCATAACATAAATGAAATTAATGCGATATATCTTCATGCAGGTGCAATGGCACGCGAAAGCCAGGATGAACGCCGGCGCCAATTTTTACATCGTAGGCAGGGATCCCGCGGGTATACCACATCCAAACAAAGACGCCACGCCTGACGGCAATCTGTATGATCCTAATCATGGTGCCAAAGTGCTCTCCATGGCCCGAGGTCTTGACAATCTCGAGATCATTCCCTTCAAAGTGGCCGCTTATGACACGCGGCATGGTAAGATGGCGTACTTCGAATCCGAGCGGAAGCAAGACTTTGAGTTCATTTCGGGAACGAAGATACGAGGTACGTCTTTGATTACTCAATGTTCTATGTTACGCAAGTTTTAATATACATATATATTTAATATATATGTATATATTTTATATATAATATTCATCTATGTATGACTGTATATATGTATGTGTATATATACATATATATATATATAATTGTTAAAATAAACAATATATGTATATATGTATGTGTATATATACATATATATATATATAATTGTTAAAATAAACAATATATGTATATATGTATGTGTATATATATATATATATATATATATATATATATATATATATATAAAAACATATATATGTATGTTTAAATGTATATATGTATGTGTATATACATACATACACACGCATACACTCGACAACAATAACGATAATCTCTCTTATAGGCATTATTCGCGACGAGTCCGGTCTGCCTGAAAAAAGACGGGTTTCCTGTTATCATTGCAACAAGACTTTCAAGACGGAACTAATTCTTCGCACACACATTAAGAATACGCACATGGAGAAGGACCCATTGAAATGTACAGATTGCGAGGCCGTTTTCACATCTGAAGTGCGTCTACGGCATCACATGATGGTCGTGCACAATCGTCTCGAGGGTACTTTGGCATGTCCTCACTGTCCGAAACGATTTGTGAATCAATTAAGGCTAAAGACTCATATGATCTCTCATTCTGAGGAAAGACCATATACTTGCGAGATCTGTGGTTTTAATCTGAAAACAAAGATCCAGCTGATCAAGCATCATCAAAACCGACACAGCGACGAGAGACCTCTGCAGTGCAAGTACATAGATTATTATTTTAGTAAAAATTAATTTCAGTAACTTTGTTTTTAAAAGTTGAGTTAAAAATTTGTTAATTTAAAATGCATAGAATTAATGTGTAAACGTATCATTATTATTTTCATTATATATTTATTATTGTATATTTGCAGCAGAAAAAAATTCTTTTACAAAAAATTTTATATGCGAAATTATTTCAAAATTATTTTATTATTCTCTTGGCTGATTATTCACATGACAAATTAAATGTGTCATTGCTTTTGTTGTAACTTTTTCTGCGAAATGTATACATATATTGAATTAAGCTTTAGGAAATGCCAACTTGATAATTTGTTCTCAATTATTAAAGATTTCTTAAATATGAGGTGTGTAATACACACAAATCTCCAATTTATAATTGAAATATTACATTCATGCGAGAAGGTCACCTACTATTTTGAGAGATATATTTCATTTTAGACATAACGATATAGTTTTTTTGTAAAAATACACTAAAATACTCTAAATGTTATTACGTATTTAACTAGAAAACTGTTCAATTTGCATCGGTTGTCATGGTCTGATAACGGTTTGAAATTCGTTTGAAAAACTGAAATGGAAAAGTGGAAAATAGTATCCATCCACTCTGCTTATTCTTTTTGTTCATTCATTCATTACATCATTATATCATTAGTAATTTATTATAGTAATTTATTTATTCGATAATTTTTCAGATACTGTCCTTGGCGATGCAAGCAAGTGAGCGCCCTCGTTTGTCACGAGCGCACGCATACGAACGAACGTCCATATTCGTGCAGCGTATGCCGGCAACGCTTCAAATATCTCGGTGACAAAAACAAGCATGAACGCCGTCACGAGAGCCTCGGTGGATCAGGCTTCAAGCGTATCGTACCCGGGAGAAATGTCAAACCGAAGGCGTGCGGCGATGATTCCGGTTCCGGATCCGAGCAGGGTTCGCTCAAGGACTCGGCGAATCGGCAGGACATTCAGGTTACAGAAGAACAATACGAGGAACAGCAAGACGAACAATACGATCAAAAATTTACGGAGGAACAGATAGTCAAATTCGAAGAGGAGCAGATCGTCAAGTTTGAAGGTCAAGAGGAATACGAAGAAGCAGTGTATGAGCAGGTAAGAGTATTAATAGCCTTGTCGTGATTAGTAGCTTTGTCTTGATTTTATCTATTGAGACGAGATCAATGAAAGTAGCGTGAAGCTGATGTAGCACAATGTAGTCGACAACCGGCAGAATCTCTGAATTGATTTCTCAATTTCTTCCGCTCTCTAAACTTTCGTCTTCTTCCAGGAGTACGAAGAAACTTCAAGAGAAGCATCAGAAGCTACCGAGGTAATTATGAACATGGAGGATTCGACGGTATACACGGAGGAAGTTACGGCTAATAATATAGAGCCTAGCGTGGAGATCATGACGGATGAGATGACAAATGATATTCTGCAATCTGGCACTGCTGTCATGCATTTGCAACGTCGCAATAATTCCTCGGGAGAGATTCAAGTGATACCAGTGGTGCTGTCGCTACCTGATCTGTCCGACGCAAACACTGAAGTTAATCTTGCGACCGCGTCCATCATGTATAATAATTAGATTTGACTTTTCTCAGAGTTTCTACAGAGTTCCCTGTACATTGAATGCACTCGTAAAAGATTCTTGAATCTTCAAGTCTTGGGATTTTGTTTCTGTTCTGTTGAGCGCGGAAAGATTGAATTGTCCACAACATACATGATATCACTACAAGATGAGATTTCTTGTAGTTTACACTTCTAATCTCAACTTTTCAATCGTCATCGTACGCGATATTATTGACATTTACAATTGGCATTTTCAGAAATTTTTCTATCCGCTTAGAATCTTAATTTGTAAGAAATTACTTTAAAAGAAATTTTTCTTCTTTATATTATCTGAGCATTAAATTCTAATGCAGAATACTCTGTAAAATATACATCTCTTCTGTTTTAAACCTCTCTTATAATAAAGAAAATAGTAACAGAATGTTACTATTGTCTTGTAACCAGGAGAAAAAAATTGAAGAAAAATTATTAAAATCTGTTCTGAAATAGTCGACTATAAGTCAACTGTGCAAATGTCGAATATTGAAGATTAGCAAAGAGAGGCAAAGAAGGAAAGATAAAGGTTCTGATAGAAAAAAACTAGAACATCGAAAAGTTTTAAATAAAGAGATGAAAATTCTCTAAATTTTATTATTGCGGTAAAACGTGTGAAAAACTTGGCAAGACAGGAAGATGGATGAAATTTGACAGTTATGAAGAAACAATTGACAATTACGAAGAAAAGATGCAAGACTGTGTAAGATGTGTGAAAAAAACAAAGACTTTCGAAAGCGCTTGTTTTGTAAAATAGCGCGATATATCATCTTGTATAAATCAATAAACTATCTTGTATAAATCAGTGAAAGAGAGTATGACGTGTGCATACGTATGTGTGTTGTGCATTAAATAAAATAAATCATTCTGTATCGTTATCTTGCATAAATCTTTATAAAGATTGTATTTCACGCTTGCTCGTAATGAATTATTCGTCTATTCTCTATTTGCATTTTCTGCACCTTTGATATTCTTTCAGAGTAAAAGATTATTATTATCATCATCCAACATCATCATCACAATTATAATTTCTATTATCTCCTCCCTACAATACTTTAAGTACAAAGAGTAAAAAAAAAGTAAAATTAAAACTTTGTCTTGTATTTTGTATCATCAGAATCTTTACGAAATCTATTTTTTTTTTAGCTGCACTTACTACATATCTTTTATTTCAAACCTTGAATGTTTTTATCT
Organism: Tetramorium alpestre; assembly: GCA_021460005.1. Taxonomy (NCBI): domain Eukaryota; kingdom Metazoa; phylum Arthropoda; class Insecta; order Hymenoptera; family Formicidae; genus Tetramorium; species Tetramorium alpestre. Next base: position 178,328 of record JAJVSH010000071.1, on the reverse strand, counting down.
TATTAATTATAATTTATTTCAAGTGCAGGAAATGCAGCTAGAAAGAATAGTTCTAGTAATAGGATTTAAATATTTTCATTACGTGTTCTTGTACTCTTTCCCTTTCCTCGCATTTATTTTTCTTAATATATTATTCATCCACTTAAAATGCAGAAAGTAACATAACAGCTAAAGGAAAACAGGCAAGATTATGCTTTTTAATACGTTACACACACACACACACACACACACACACACACACACGCGCGCGCGCGCGCGTGTGTGTGTGTGTGTATGTATGTATGTATGTACTTTGCTACTGCTTATATTTTACAGAGATAGTCAAAGTGACGAGCTCCGTTTATACATGTTAAGTGTAAGATAAGATACATAATATTCTTAAGAAACTGCGTGTTTTTTCCAATTTTGCGCGGATCATTCAACCATTATCTTACTTTTTTCAGAATAAAAATTGAAGACTCCTAAATAAAACAATCACACGAAAATTGATGTATCTAATTTTATGATAAAAATCTACACTTTTAATATACATATTTGCAAGTATAATATGTGGGATAAAGAAAAATAGAGACCTAACAGTAAGTGATGAGAATCCAATGTATATTTCCAGGAAGATTATATATACAAATTAATAAAATTACTGTAAGAGGCACTTGTATCAAAATTTGTTTGAAAAATTAGGCATGCATAATCAAATGTACAACTAAAACAAATTTTATGTTAATATTAATTATCGTTTACAATAAAATGATAAATTTTAAAAATATTGTATATAAAGAAAATTGAAGAGATACTTCATAAAATAGTATACATAGATTGTGATATCATAAGAAAAGATTATCTCAACTTTTTCTTTGCATTATTACATTCAGACAAATCAGTTCTTCTCAACTGTATAGAACTGATAAGCGACAAAATATATTTATAAAATATATTATATTAAAGACTTTTTTAAATTTGTTTAATGTCTAGCTCAATAGACAATTATACAACAATTACATTAAATAATCTTGCAACGAAATGTTTTTTTCAATATTGGAAATTAAAACTTTAAATATCCACAGATTTAGACATTTAAGGATTATCAAGAATTTGAAAAAAATATATAAATTATAAATTCACGAAGGTCGATGGATTAAAAGAGTTTGATATATTCAGATTTTTATTAATCTAAGTATATACAGATGATAACGTGGATTTTAAAGACAATATCTTCAAGATATGACATACATATGTATATGAAAGAAAGAATGCTTTAAAAATTTTGAATAAAAATAAATTATATATTTTAATATATATAAAGAGTTTACATCTATATATTTATATATGTATTTTTTCACCGTTTAAAAACAGACTAATATTGTCAATCTTTCTTGTAATAAATTTCTTAGTTACTGTAACAATATTTATGTTGCAAAACGTAGTAAAAAAATCCAAAAGATATTAATAAAATTCGAAGATCAAATATTTTATCATAACAATAATAATGGAAATATATAGAAAAAATTCAAAATTCCTGTAAATCAAGTTTTTAAGAAAACATGATAAAGATTTGACTATATAGATTTCGTATCCAGTTTTGTTATTAATTAAGAATAAAATTATCTTAACAATAATTATTAATAAGATATATTATCAATAAAATAAACTAAAAATAACGGGTATGATGGAAGTTAGATTATTTTTTTTCGTGATACATATATCTGTATACATATATGTATACACACACATATATATATATNCGTGCGTGCGTGCGTGCGTGCGTGCGTGCGTGCGTGCGTGCGTGCGTGCGTGCGTGCGTGCGTGCGTGCGTGCGTGCGTGCGTGCGTGCGTGCGTATATATACATACAAGAAATAAAGTAAATAAAAAATATATATATATATATCTTTCTCAGCAATCGTTAAAGTTGAAAAATTACTGACTCATCAGTATACAACTGTATACAATTCTTTATTCATACTTATAATTTTATTCCCTTTTTTTAAATTAATCATTTGCCTATTCTCTTCCTCAATTTCTTTTTCCCCATTTTTCAGGAATTCCTGGAGTACCTGAAGCAACGTAAAATCGTTCTTACTCGCCTCAAAGACGAGGATATAATTTCCCTCTATGAAGATCGATTCTCCACCACTTTAAAACCATCCAACTCTAAATCGCTGCCAGACCTTATCGACACTGAACCTCCTGTCGACCCTCTTTCTGAAGAACGCTATTTAGAATGTGATTATTGCTCCGAAGTCTTCTCCAATCGCGATGTTCTCGAGGAACATCTCAAGTCCCACGACTACCGTATTCTTCATTATTGCGACGACTGTGGAGAAGAATTTCAAACGAATAAAGCGAAAAGAAATCATAATGTGATCTGCTTGAGGAAATTAATTTGCAAATATTGCGACATAATTTTGGATTCCAGAGGAAAAAAACGTCAACATGAGCAGAAACACGTTGATGCCCTTTACGGTCAGCTTTGCGAGATTTGTGGTGAGAGATTCAAACACCAAGGAACCTTGGATCAACATTTGAAGACACAGCATACGAGCTTGGAGAAGATCTATCAGTGTCCAAAGTGTCCAAAGAAATTTGCTTTCAAACAAAAACTGAGCTTTCATTTGAAATCTGTTCATACAACTATGAGAGCATATCTTTGCGAGGATTGTGGCGCAGATTTTAAGAATCCCGCGAGTTTGAGGCATCATAGAATCAGAAAGCATCAACCGGTTGGAAATAAGAGAGAATGCCAAGTTTGCAGGAAATTGGTGCCTTTTTACAGTTTGTCGAAGCATATGCACACACATAAGGCTTACAGTATTCAGTGTCCACATTGTGACAAAATGTTCAAAAATAGCTCAACCTTGAAGCAACATGTAAGAATTCACGAAGATCAAAGGCAGTATCGTTGTGACACCTGTGGTGTTGGATTTAATCGGAGGGATGGCTTGAGGTTGCATATGAGAGTGCATGAGAAAACTGGTAGTAGAGGCTTGAAGGAGTGCTCGTGCCAAGTTTGTGGGGAAAAGTTTCCGAATCATTCGACTTTGGTAATTCACAGGAACAGAGTGCACAAAGACGGGAGGCAGTATACGTGTCATATTTGTAACAGGTCAATGATTTCGACGAGATCGCTCGAGTGGCACATGTCGCACATTCACAACGAATCAATGCCAGGTAACGTGTTACCGAATGACGCCCTCAATCCCTGTCTCTCCTTAATCTCTCTTGTATTCTACTTTGACAAACGAAAAGGGAAAGAGATGTGATTCTAAGAAATGTGTGTGACGTTTAGTCTTTACGTATAACATTCGATGAGAATATTAGACATAGATGATGTAATGATACATGATAAAAGAGTAAAAGATGTTAAGAAATTTTTTATTCCTTTGTATGCAGATGGAATTTTCGGCAATGGAAAAGCTAATTTCCAGATTTGTATAGCATCATGTATTTGTTGTGTTTTCGATTTGAATGTTACCATTTATAGAGGAAATTTAAATACACGCGCGCGCGCGTGTATGTATATAT
>JAJVSH010000071.1:54468-70235 GCA_021460005.1 Tetramorium alpestre | reverse complement strand
TTNNNNAAAAAAAAANAATAATAATAATAAAACACTTTTTTTGTACATCTATTTTTTGCCTTTTTATTTATTCGGTTTACGGCGAAATTACACGTGCTCTTCTAATAATTGTTCAAAACTTGAATGATGACTTACTGGCGAAAAAATATTATAGAAAACTTATCAAAACTGCCACATTTAATTATACAAATAATTATTTTTTTATATCTTTTCTACTATACCTAGTATGAAGAAAAGAAATTTTTATTCTACCGTCTGTATGTGATACAAAGTTTTCAATTCGTCTGAAATGACGTCTGGTGCTCCGGACATTAAGTCTCGTCCTTCCATCGTTTTCGGGAATGCTATAACGTTCCTTATACTTTTTTCATTACAAAGTAAGCAAACGAGACGATCCAATCCTTAAAATAGAAGTAACCCATTTTAAATCCAGCTGCAATTTTATTAATGCATTAATCTTATGTGAAAAAGCAGTACCAATAGCTATTCCACCATGGGGTGGAGCTCCGTACGTCAATGCCTCGAGCATGTGCGACAATTTTGTTTCGTCTATGTTTAGCATTCTCAATATCTGCCTCTGTAAATTTGCATCGTGGATCCGAATGGAACCTCCCGCTATCTCCGCTCCATTCATAACCAGATCGTAGTGTAAGCCTCTCACCTATGAAAGAAAAAAACGTAGTATGTAGAAAAAAATGTGAACAAATTAATTAATCCGCTTAAGTCTTTTACCGACTTTTAGAGGGTCTGTTGTAAGATACTCCATGTCATCTGGATGTGGTTGCGTAAATGGATGATGCGTCGACTGTAATGTTCCTTCAAATGTGAATAACGGAAAGTCCGTGATCCATAGAAGCTCATTCTCGGACGAACGTATTTGTTCGGCTTTGGCTTCTAGCATATTTGTAAATTCGACACGTAGCTTTCCTAAGAGTTTCAACTAGAATATATAATAACTATTATATAGTTACAGGTAAAGAGTTTATTATCATTAAAGGAGAAAAAGAGAATTCAGATTTTATACTCACTGCATCCATTCGATGTCCACGTGCTATCAATACTGCATCTCCCTCCTGCAACTTACAGTACTGTGATATATCTTTCGCTGTAATTGTTGATTTCAGTTGTAGCTTGTCCAACTGTGTCCTCCACAAATCGTTTTCAATTTTTAGTTGAAGTAGTTTTGTAGACTTAAAATAATCACTATGAATTTTGGAGAGTCCTTCTCTGATAGATTTTGTTAAGTACTTCTACAATATATAAAAATTATCTTAACAATGGAATATAAATCAAATTAAAATAAACACCTACCGATTTTTTTGAAAAAACCAACGCGTATACTTTTTCTGTATCTTCAAATTTCACAGTCTCTTTTAATACTGGCAGATCAAACATGTGTGTGAGATCTTGTATCTGGAAAGTAGTTTTGTATCGAAATAGTATTATATTTATTTCGTCAAGTAAAACAATAAAAAACAATAAAAAATCGTGCACATTAATTCTCTCTTACTTGATACGGTATTCTTAAGTCTGGTTGGTCAGTACCGTACAATTCCATCGCGTCTTCGTACGTTAAAAGCTTAAAAGGCATTTTTACGGAACCCACGTCTTCTGGCCACGAGTACGTGAATAAATTTTCAATTAGGCTCATTACTCCGTCCCGGTCAACAAACGACATTTCGATATCTAGCTATATGACAACTTATATAAATATGTAGCTGATAATGAAATATAATATTACTTGTGTATATGAATGCAATATACCTGTGTAAATTCTGGCTGTCTGTCATGCCTAGCACCCTCATCTCTATAACATCGGGCGACTTGGAAATACCTGTCGAGGCCACCTATCATGAGAAGCTGCTTAAATTGCTGAGGACTCTGCACTAAGGAGTAAAAGTTACCCGGTTGTCTCGTGGGTACTACAAATTCCTGTGCACCCTGAATATGATAAAATTACTTTTGCACGTTTTGTAAGATCTTAATTTATAGTCAAGATCGTAGTCTAGATATTAAAAAGCATACGTACCCCTGGTGTGCATTTAAACAGCGTTGGCGTCTCAATGTCCACAAAACTGCACTCGTTGATTAAGAACTCTCTCATCCTCATTATGAGAGAGGAACGCAATCTTAAATTTCTCTGCACTTGAGGATATCTCAACGACAGATATCTATATTTCATTTGCTGACTCTCCGTGGCTTTGTTGTACTCTCTAATGAATATCGGAGGATTCTGCGATGCTATACTTAAAACCTCCAGAGATTCTACGTACACTTCTACATCTCCCGTTTTCATTCTCTTATTCTGCTGACCTTCGGGTCTTGGCATGACTTTGCCCACCACACTCAAGACACTTTCGAAAGATAAGTTTTCTATAATTTCTACCAAATCCTTTCTCTGAAATCATTGAAAGCTTGAATGTTTTACACAATTATCTATCAAAGATTTCAGTATATAACGATTGCCAGCATACATCTTCCGATATAAGTAACTGCGTTGATCCGTACAAATCTCGTAACGTTATAAATTTCCTCATTCTCTGGAATTCCATCCAGCCATTTAATCTCACTTCCTCTCCAACATTTTTTAGCATCAGCTCACCACACGTGTGCGTTCTCAGGACGTATCTATTGGCCGGTGAAACTGGTTTCTTTGCCAGTGCCAGTCTATTAATAACTAATGTGTGGACGCAAGCTGCTGAACGTGTACTTTGATTCTTTAACAGAAACTGAAAATTCATCAAGTATGTTTTACATCACGATGTGAATGTAGAAGATCATTGGCTTTAGATTGGCAGAGAACAAAAAACAGGACGCGCTCTGCTTGGAAACTTACAATTGCTTTATACAGTTTACTTCGCAGTGGCCACATGTGACATCTTGCCGCGGCATTTGTACTGCAGCTAAGCACGATTTTACCACTGATAAACATTTTTATGTATATACCTGCAGTCTCTTCTTGAAAATTATTTTAACTTTTTCCTGAACGAGTATATTTTGTTTCATACACAGTCATTTACAAAATCTCTTTAGCTTCTTTCGTTCTTTCTCACCTGTAATTTAAGAATTTTACTGTCATAAATCTGTTACATATATAAAATAATTACCTTAATCGTTAGAAAATGTATGTAATAATTATCTTCCAATAATTATGTTAGCCTTGTAAGTTAGCATTTCATTCTGAACATGTGCCGTGTCCAATCACATTCATTCTGCTGAACACAACAACGTCTTTGTGCCAAATTATCAAAGGTAACTCAATACAATAATCGAAAGATTATTTTTTATTTCAATGATGACAATCATTTACGCGAGATTCGAGCATTATTATTTATAAATTCGCGCACGCCGTGTCGAGTTCGAGTACTGTATTGTTGGATTGCGACATTTTTCTCGTTAGTCGTTACCGGAGTCGTTACTGTACTTGGCTTCAAACGTTCGCTGGCGACGGTCGGTAGTCAACTCACGTTGACATTTCTTTTTTTTTGTAAAACACACAAGTATAGCGCAAAGATACACTTGTGGCCAAATTGGTTATGTATTTTGATACGAGAGAATAATCTCAAACAAGGTCAGTCAAACTTGCTGAATTTATTCAATTGCGAAGTTACGAAAAATTACGTGGTCGCCTAACCTATTTTCCTAACCTATAATGTTGAGATAACCTGTTCTGACCTGTCTTTGGTAAATTTTGAATAATTCAAATCTGAAAAGAAAAGCATTTATCTAATATACGGTCGATTATTTTTGCAGTAACGAGGATAATGATGTCGATTTTTAGTAAAAATGACTCCGTGCTGCTAGTAGGAGAGGGTAACTTTTCATTCTCTGCAGCGTTGTCGCGACAAAATTTCAACATCGAACTTGTTGCTACCTGCTACGAATCTAGCGCGTGTCAAGAGGCTGCAGAAAGAAATGTAGATTATCTTCGGGCGAATGGTCAGTAAATTACAGTACGCAACACGTACTGTGCAGTGCCGACCCATGTCCAGTCACATGTGAAGAAAAACGATCTATGCTTTTCTTTTCAGGTATCTGCGTATTATTTGATGTGGACGCTACAAAATTGGAGGATTGTCCCGCGTTAGAGTCGCGACAGTTCGACAAGATCATTTTTAATTTCCCCCACGTCGGTGGTAAAATGAGAATAGAGCGAAACAGGGACTTGCTGAGAGGCTTTTTCATGTCATCTGTAAAAGTACTAAAGGAAAACGGCCGAGTCGTGGTGACATTGTGCAACGGCCAGGGTGGAACACCTATGGACAATCCTAGGAGACGCTGGGATGATTCCTGGAAAATCGTAGAAATGGCTGCGCACGGGAATTTGATATTGACGAGAGTGGAACCCTTTTTGTGGCAGTCTCTCCGAGACTACGTTGTAACCGGCTATCGCGGTTTAGCGAAGCAGTTCCACATGGCGGGCTCGTTGACACATTTTTTTGCGAAGAGCGAGCCACCCATGATGCACAATATTATACCGAGGAGTCAACCAACGATTTCTGAATGCACTGTGGACACTGTAGATAATATTACATGGAAGAACATGATAAATAATATCCAAGCGAAATCGGATCGTGGACTCGGCGGCATTTATCCGTGTACTTTTACATTCGACTTGACTTTTTCTACCGATAGGGACTTTAACACACGTGAATTTTATCAATCGCTGTATAATTATGCGGGATCTATTATTGAGAATGTAGCTTCGCGTGATTGTTATGTGTCACCTGTCGATGGAAAGATAAAAAGAACATATAGGATAGATTACAAATCAAATTATATACCGTTGTATAGGAGAAGAGTTATTGAATTGCATCAAAATGTAATCGCGAATTTTGTAGAAGATAAATTTAAAGTCGTCGTTTCAAGATAATTTGAATAGCACGAACCATTGTGTACTGTTGAACAAATAAATCTAGGCTTTATCGAAATGGTACATATATTTATCTCATTATTGATGTGTACAATATGAGGTTTTTATTTTTTGCATGTACTTTCAGATGCATCGTCTTCGTCATTTGAGAAGTATCGTCGCATGTGGTATAATTCAAAGGCAAGGCTGTGAAACTCTATTGGACAAAATCAGATGTGAAGTTTCAAGTGGACTTGGAGCGTTGTCTGCTACTGTACGTGTTTATGAAAGGGAACCTACAGCTAAGCCTCTACGTAGAACAAAATCAAAAGCGATGACTGACACTCTGCAGCATTTTGTCGATATAAAACCGGTAAGAGCATTGTTTCGTGGAATTGTACCAGTCCATGAACGTGCGATCGTTTTTCGTTAGTTGAGAACAATTGGAGGAAACGGTGGCGATGGGCAGATGTCGTTTTTACGTTTGTGGGTCAACGATCGAGCTGGTCCTGATGGCGGTGACGGTGGGCACGGTGGTCATGTAATATTCCAAGTAAGATTGTTACGATTAAAGTGTTTCGCGCAAATATTACTGATACAAAATCGAGATGTCATACTAAATTTATATATATGTATATAGTATATATTGACCAGTTTATACAGACAATTTTATCATGCAGGCGAGTTCGGATGTCAAGGACCTCAAATATGTAGATTCCGTGATCAAAGCTGACGATGGAGAAAAAGGCTACAGCAAAGATTGCTTCGGTAAAAATGCAGAGCACAAAGTAGTGAAGGTGCCCATCGGCACGATCGTGCGCGATGTAGACGGTAGGATAGTAGCCGACCTGGGCAAAGAGGGAATGATGTTTATTGCTGCGAGAGGTGGTGCCGGGGGACACGGAAATGCCTTTTTTAAATCGGACACTCAACAGTCACCTGAAATATGCGAATACGGCGCAATCGGGGAAAACTTGCAATATGTGCTGGAAGTAAGAAGCATGGCTCATATCGGATTGGTAAGTATTCCTTCGATTCGTATTGTAATTTTATTGTCTGAAAAAAATACCGTCACTAATTTCCAAAACTATTATATGAATACTTTACGAATTTTTATTATATATAAAACATTTAAGAACGAAATATATGTTTCCATGTTGTTGATCAAACTATTAGATTGGTCTGCCAAATGCTGGTAAAAGTACACTTTTAAGAGCGATATCCAGAGCCAGGCCAAAAGTAGCGGCATATCCTTTTACTACTTTAAAACCTCATATAGGCATGATACATTACGATGATTATGAACAAATCGCAGGTAATTATATGTATAACATAGCATAGAGATATCATAATTTTTTTTTACATATTTTATCTATCTTTATAATCTACTTATTTCTTCTTTTAGTGGCCGATATGCCCGGTCTCATAGAAGATTCGCACAAGAATAGAGGGCTCGGCATAACTTTCCTTAAGCACGTGGAACGTTGCGCCGCCTTAATATTTATTTTAGATGTGTCAGATGATGAGCCGTGGAAAGTTTTGGAAACTTTAAAGCATGAAATTATTCAATTTAATGCAAGATTGAACGACAGGCCTCATATTATTGTAGCAAACAAAATTGATTTGCCAAATTCTGAGGTGAGTAGTTAAAATTAAAATTTCCTTTTATTTATTTAGTTTGTAATTGTCATAATATACTTACGTTTCATTTTTATGATAACGGTAACATGGTAATTGTAATAAAAATCTTAAACAGCTTTTATAATAATGATTGTATAATTTATATTTCAGATTAATTTACAATTATTCAAAGAACGTGTTGACTTACCAATAATTCCTATCTCTGCTAAGATAGGAACAAATATTTCCACTTTATTGAAAGAGATTAGAATATTGTACGATAATCTTGAAGATAACACAAAAGAAGATACCGAACATTCGATGTAACTTTTATATAATAAATCCGGTAAAAACATGTATAAAATGAGTCCTTTTCACAATAGCGTTAACAGCGCGTAGCTTTCGAGCAAAATGTAAAATTCTTTACTACGCATTTTACCTGCGGCTGATTCAGGATTGTCAAAAACCATCTGTTTAAGTTCGTATATTGCTTTCTGTAATTTGGATCCAATACATGCTCATACAAAGGCATCAACACGGTAAAAATGGAAATATCCGCAAGAGTGATCCTTTCGCCTATCAAGTATGTCCTCGTACGCAGTATATCATCCAGTCTTTTCACAGTGCAAAGAAGATCTTCCTTAGAAATTTTTACGTTTGCTTTCATATCTTTCGTTACAGAAGCGCCAAGTGACGGAAGTACCCAACCGCTAACCGCCGGTAAAATGTGGTTTTGCGCGTAACTCATCCACTGCAAAACTTGACTGGACGCAAGCAAATCATCCTCACGCCGTAGCTGCGAATTTGATAAAAAGAACGCAATGGCATTGCTGTCGTGCAACGTAACATCTGTTGTTTCTAACATTATGTCGCTAGAACATAACTTATTAACTTCAATTTGCTTAACAGTCAAACTTTTGCCGCTGTACTGCGCGATTATTTGTGCCAAATAGCATTTAGTGCTCCCAATGTTCCCATAAAGCACCAATTTTGATGAAGATCTCGTATTAAGTAATCGAAAAGTTTCTGAGGTCTTACAAATATTACTAGCAGTATTGTCTGAAAGCAGACACACGTGCTAACAGTTAATTATGGTTAATTAATCTAAAATTAATAAACTATTAAATTAATATCTAATAGGAAAATTGCTACTCCAATTCCCAACTTATTGACTAAGCTAGCATAATTCTACAAAATCAAACAGTAATATTTCGGTACTTACTTGTAATCCCAAGCTTTTGGTTGGCAAACTCATTGGCTTTGCTCACTATTTCATTCAAACTTGCTATATTCGTGCCCGAAGCTTGCGCAGATTCGGGCTTTCCACCTCCTTTACCTTGCATCAAAGACGCAATCGCCTGGATCCATTCATTTGCCTTCAGCCCTCTGGATATCGCGGACTGTGAACAAGTTCGTTCTTGATATTAATATGATTGTTTTTAGTTTTATCGATGTGAGGTTAAACGTTCTTACTTTAGGAACGGAACTGAGAGCGAAAATCTTCTTGACATCGCGATCGACGCTTATAAACAAGGCACTAGTGTCTGGCGATATAGCTTTGATTTTCTTCAATGCCGAATCTAAAGCCTTCGTATTATTGTAGGCTTCCAACACCTCCACTAAGACCTGACATCCAATTTTGGATTCTATTATAGACTGGGCAGCTTTTACAACTGTGGTGGCGACAGCCGCCTTTGCTGCTCGTTCCTTCTCATCGAGAGACTTCTTTAATTCTTTCAATGTGTTGCGCACGTTATCCTGTTGGGACGAAAAGACAAATTATTTTCGAAGCGTTTATCAACCGAACTAAATGTCTTATTAAATGCAACTACCTTCCACCATGCAGGAATGACGGCATGAGATATCTCCTCCGCTAGTTCTACTATCTTTTTCACATGTTCCTTAGAGTTCGTTCCAGACTTGTCAGCTTCGATCGTTACTTGAAGCTCATTCAATTGTTTTTCCAACATCTTTGTCGTCCTTAAGGCCTTTGTCGCTTCCGGTCCAGTGAGCGCTACTATGCGTCTGATACCTTTAGCGATAGCATCTTCACTGGCTATTACAAAATCACCTATGTGTCCAGTGTAATGCAAGTGCCTAGAAATGGAATAAATCGTAAACTTAAAGGAACAAAAATGCGTGTCAATTTTATTTATTTATATATATATTTACGTTCCCCCGCAAAATTCCACGCTGGTTTCAAGAGCAGCCGTACTTAAGGGATCTTTTTCTAGGTTCTCAACCGGTATGCCCATGCTGACAACACGCACTGGATCAGGATACGTCTCCTCGAACATGGCACGCAAACCTTGAATAGTTTTCGCTACAGCCAAGTTGCTTTCCTTAGCGTAAATTTTCTTGTTTGCTTGGATCATGTCGTTGGTAAATATTTCTGTATTTTTCAACTGTTCTCCTGTCATTGGTCCTGTTGTGAAGATTTGATAGTAGGCGAATTAATTCATGTGATTCACACAGCTCGATTTTAACTCGAAAACGTACCTTTGTTTGTAAAGTCAAAGCGAAGCCGGTCAGGTGCAACCAATGATCCTTTCTGATCGGCTTCCGTTCCCAAGACCTTCCTAAGCGCATAGTTCAGGGCGTGTGTGGCACTGTGATTAGCCATCACAAGTCGTCTACGTTCTATATCCACGTTTGCGTGGACTTTATCTCCCTTTCTTAATGTGCCTTCGCCCACAGTACCGATGTGTAAGACGTAACCGCCTCTGACTTGAACGTTCTTCACGCGAATCTCTGTAGCCTTTCAAAGTACCATGTTATTAACACTCTTGCACTTTTCATTGCACGAAGTTAAAATAAAAATTGGATTTTTGTATACCTCATCATCGACCTTCACTAAAAATCCTTCATCGTATATCTGTCCTCCTTGCTCCGCATAAAAGTTTGTTCTATCCAATAGAATTCCAACTTCTTCGCCGGAAGATACTTTGTCGACGAAGGTCTTGGCGCGTCTTAATGCAATTACAGTACCAGTACATGGTACGAATTCGTATTCTTCATATTTAACGGAGTTGGTTACTTTGTAATTGTATTTAGGAGAGTCGTCTGTAGGTTTAACGCCTTGCTTTTGCAGTTGAGTGATGGCATGAACATCCAAATTAATTTGATCGTCCACACCGCCAGCTTTATTTTGAGAGATTAACTGTACGATTAAGGAAAGAATAAAAAAATCTCTATATACATTTACAAAATATGTATACAAAATTGGCATTAAATTAATTGTACAACAAAAAAAAAATATATATATATAATACCTGTGCTTGTTTTTTAGATTCTTCATAGCCTGCCATGTCAATTTTCAATCCTTTCTCCTCGGTCATTAGCTGAGTGAGATCAATCGGGAAACCATAAGTGTCATATAAACGCCAAGCGACATCACCTGGCACAGTATCAGTCGATTCCAGCTTTGCTATTGTCCTGTTCAGCAAATTACGACCTCGCGATAAGGTTTTCAAAAATTGAGCTTCTTCCTCGTCGATGACCTCAATAATACTCTGTGGATCTTTCTTCACTTCTGGGAAAACTTCACCTGCAACAGCAAACTGATTTTAAGTAAAATGCAAATAATAAAAGATACAATGGCTTCCTTTATTACAGAAGATATTTACCGAGAAGATCCACCACTACGTTTACGAGAGATCCAAAGAATCCTGGCTTAGCATTTAATTTCTCAGTTGCATAACGCACAGCGCGGCGTAAAATTCTTCTTAGTACATAGCTGTATAAAAGGATAAAAATAATTATGAAAATAAGAATTAGATAAATAAATTTAATATATAAAAATTGCAGAGAAGAAAGTTTAAAATAATATCACTTACCCTCTACCAGTGTTATCAGGCATTCCTCCATCCGCCAGAGCAATTGTAATAGTTCGAGCATGATCAGCCAGAACTCTATACGCCATATCGATTCCATTAACATCGTCGGCCCCTATTTTACCTTGATAGGGTGGAGCGCCTGTACCTTTCTCAATCGCGGCAAACAAAGGCATGAACAGATCAGTGTCATAATTAGCGCGTTTATTTTGTATCACCGATACCAGTCGTTCCAAGCCCAGGCCGCAGTCTATATGCTTTTTTGGTAACGATTTAAGACTGCCATCTGACTCTCTAAAATCATAATTAATATTTTTATTATTATATATTGGATATCATATAGAGAACGACTAGCAAGTTTTTTTTACAGTCTACAAATTTTAAATACCTATTGTATTGAATGAACACTAGATTCCAGATTTCCAACACATCGGGATCGTCCATGTTTACGAGGTGAGCTGCCTCTCGGCCACCAATACGATCGTAATGTAACTCACTACATGGTCCGCAGGGTCCAGTCTCGCCCATTTCCCAAAAGTTGTCCTTCATGTTGCCTGGTAGAACGTGCGAGATAGGTACTCTGCACATTTATATTTTGCAACTTCAAAAATATCTTGTAATAATATTAAAAAGGCGGAGATAAAATTATAGAGAAGATTATGTATAATATTAAATTAAAAGTGTTGGTAAAATTATTAATGTAAACAATTTAGTGTTTAGAACAATTATGTTTTACAGTGATTAAACAGTTCTATTTACCCAAGAGAAAGCCACAGATCCTTGCATTCTGTGTCCGGCGCCAATCCACTCTTTGCATCTCCACCAAAGTATGTCACGTACAATCTATCACCTGGAAGCTTCAACACTTCTGTCAAAAATTCCCAAGCCCAGGCGCATATCTCTTTCTACAAAAAAAAAATAATATAAATTTGAAAGTATAGAAATTTAAGAGCGTCAAAAATTGATGGGCCCATTGATCGTACCTTGAAATAATCGCCAAAGGACCAGTTTCCCATCATTTCAAAGAACGTGTGATGATAAACGTCTTTACCAACGTCGTCCAGATCGTTGTGCTTGCCTCCAGCTCGGATGCACTTTTGGCTATTGACAACGCGCACCCACTTTGCCATGTCACTATTGGGATCGACCGTACCCAAGAATATCGGCTTGAACTGAAACACGTTTGCAAGAATTTGTAAGAAACATTGTGAGAAAAGTCAACGCGTATTTTACAACTTGAAAAAAAATCAGAACGTACCTGATTCATTCCGGCATTCGTAAACAGCAGGGTCGGATCATCGTGGGGTATCGTCGAGCTCGAATGCACGTATTCATGACCCTTGGTCTTGAAGAAGTCGATATAAGCTTGCCGTATCTGCTTCGCGTTCATGCTGCTCTTCATCGTAATATTCCAAGGTTCTGCAAGTTCTGTAAAAAATATATCAATACGTTAATGTAATTTTCATCAAGTTTTTCGCAGGATGATTTTGCCATATGGCCTCAGGTTGCATCAGACGTGCAGGTGAGCCAAGAAATGAAGTCAAACGACAAGATAAAATACGCACTTTCCTTCATATAATTACGTTGTATGGTTTTTGATTGAAAAAAAATGGCAGAAAAGGCGAACGCGATCTACAGGATTGCAGGACTTACCGTCAAGGTGAGACACAGAAGTCTAGACGACACACACAGCTGACGACTGATCCACGCGGCTTCGCTAACGAAGACGCGTGTAGCGTGTAGCCTGGTGTAGCCGTGTGGGGGATCGAGACTCAAGAGGGAAAGGAGAGAGAGGGAGAGGGAGGGAGAGAAATCCAGCACACGTGCAGTCACCCGCTCGCACTTTCGTGTTTCGAGCCGGTAAGTGGAGAAAAAAAAGGCGCGGAGGTTGGCTCTCGCCGCGTACCGCGAGCGATACTCGCGCGGGCTGAAGTGACGCCGACGACAGTAAACGAACGACAGGAGGTAGGAGATCGTGCAGGATGCCGTTTATGATAGGCAAAGAGCCGGTGCGGCGGACGCTCAAGTACCTGATGGCCGGCAAACTGGTCCTAAAGGATAAGATACAAATACTGTCGATTAATTACAACACACACACCGAACATCACAAAGGGACGAGGTAAGATATCGCGTGAGATCACCAGTAAATTATTCGCGATCGCCTGCTTCTATTTTAATGGGCCTTTCGTCTTTTCTTTCGCAGAGACTTTGTATTTTGGTATCTACCGCAGCTGCAGTACAAGAATCCAAATGTGCAGATAGTTACCTTTAAGAACCTAACCCCATCGCCGTTCATAAAATGCTACTACGGTAATCGTTTGAATTGCACATATAAACAAGATTTGTTTCATGTGGGATTAGAACGGAAGAATCTATAGTGAGCAAGACATTACAGTGAAGTCTATCTGATCGACGTAATCTGATAGTAAATTGCCAGTAGAAGTAAAATCTTTTAAATGTGTAATTGTAGAAATCAAATATGTTGTTGTTGGCGATAAAACGATAGAGTCTATTTGATTTTTGCAATTTATTATCAGATTCTGATTGCAAAATTTGTTTTATATCTACTGGCATTTTATTGATAAAATTTGTAGCAGATACTTTGTAACATTTGTTTTTGATAGACTTGGGCTGGGGTGCATTTTTCTTCTGCTTCTATCATGAAAGGAAAAGAAAACTACTTTGGAGTTGTTGCAACCTTGTGGTTTGCTGGAAAATTGTAATATGAATACATTTTGCAGAGGATGGCAAGACAATGCTGATAGACATAGACAGCAAATCCAAGGACGCGATACTTGATCACCTTATAAAAGTAGTGGGAAAATCTAAGGATACATTGATCAAGGAAGCCATGGCTCGGGAGAAAAAGGACAATCCGGCGAATTTCGGAGTGATGTGCAATAGGAGCTGCCTATGTCATGTCCCGGGACAGGTGCCGTGCCCCGGCGTAGTGCCCTTGCCAGACCATATGCGTGGAAAGATCATAATCGAGAGATTACGAGAGAAGAGACAATAGACAAACTATAATTGTTACAAATCCGTTAATTTTATTGTATAATTGTATGTATTATATGTACATACGTGTGTATATGTACAGATGTGTATACATCCTTGTAATATCCAAAAGTATGAACGACGGAAGTAGCTTGTACACTTTGCATTTTATTCCAAAGCATGTCATGTATGCGTTAAAAAAAGATCATATATTACGAAAATACATACGTACGTTGACATACGTTATATCGCGAACGATTTGAAATATTCGCAGCTCTGTTTCAATATGTTTCTCATATCTCCTCTCGCTTGTAGGAATCACGGTACTTGCCTGTCTGCACGCGACGCGCTTATGGACATATAAGCCGTCTCTCAACAAGAAACGATATACAACGACGAAACTTTTTTATATACACGACAAAATGTTTTTAATAAACGGGATTAAATATAGGCGTGGTATTATAAACAATAAATAGTCATAAAACAAATGTCAATGATTGATTAGTTGATAAAAATGAAATGAGAAAGTATATGAAAAAATATGCGAATTATCTTCTTGGCTTGTGGCGACTATATGGCTTGTTCGGATGGTACAAGCTTCCACGGCTGTGATAACGCGTAGAGGTGGACGGTTTTTGATTCTCTGCTTTTTGATAGAGCTGTACACATGGCAAACCTTCCAACGGTTTGTTCAACTCGAACTCCTCTGGCGATTCATTCATCAACTTAAGTTTTGCTTCAATCGCCTGAATTGCTGTTTCACGACTACCGGAAAATTACAAATTTTATTTAAATTGTCCTCTCATCCGTTCTATGTGTTATCTAAGAAAGGTACAAAATTCGTACCTTATTTTTTTATCTTCCTTCTTTGCACCGGCTAAGGCAGGTATATCTATCTTTGGTTTTGGTTTATCCATGTCCGACTAAACAAGAATTTATTTCATTTTTTCATATTTTGCTTTTGTAGAGTTATTCAAGATTAAATATCTATTAATTACAGTCCGAAGTTTATTATACACTTAAAAGTTACATATGTTACAAATATGTAAATTTTAAATTTAAGATTTGAGCATGCATGTACAAACAGTGAATCGACCATACCTCAGTGACCGTGTGTGCCCATCTGACAATAATATTCTTAGCTCCTACTGTCAAGTTATGTAAAGCATCTTTCGCTCTTTTGGCGTCTTGGATTGTTTTGTAAGTAACAAATGCATATCCCCTTGGCTGACCAGCTTGAGGTCCCGATCGATGAAACAACAGGTCGAACTTTTCGATTGTGCCATATTTTTGGACGAGTTTCAGGAGTTTGTACCGGTTGACAAAAGGAGCGTTAGTTTTTCTATTCAAACTTTCGTCGGGAGGCAAAGCTCGCTAAGATGTTGCGAGGGCTTCCCTTTGAAAAGACGTACAATCATGTAAATACTTACTCATTAATTCTTAAATCTAAATTGCCCACCCATAGGCGTCTGTCTTCAACCTGGTTCGATTTTATAGGTTCTAACGGCAAAGGAACTTGAGACGCGGACTACAAACAGAAGAAACCATACAAAATTCGTACCTTATTTTACCGTCTAATGCACGTTATCAAATCGAGAGATAAGAGATTTAAAATACTTTAAATACTTTGAATACTTGGAAAGATCTCGGTAAACATCAACTAACTAGTAACGCGTGCAGGAATATTATACGTTCTTACAATTTAACACGGTACGTGTACATGTTCGCATACCGTTATGTGTTCAGTAGAAAATTACATGTTAGTATAGTAGAATATTACTGTTACGGAGTGTTTACTGGAAAAAGTCAGCTGTTGCTTCGACAACTTGCCGCAGCCAACTTGTTTACAGTGTCGTGCAACACTCGCGCACAGCTGCGACAAGTTCTCACCTCCATTCTAAGTGGCGGGGACGTTGTCCAATCGGTCGAATCGGCACCGAAGAACCTGATCAGCATGTGTTACATCAGTCTTTCAAGATCTTGGATCCTTTGCAAAACCTACGGAGAAGGAAACGAGGAGCTTGGCTCTCTCGGCGACCGTCGCAGTGGAAGACTCTCTTTTAATATATCCGGGAGACAAAGAACTCGCCGTTATCACAGAGGACGCACGACGAGCCGGGCGTCCCGCGGCAATTTCGCATCCTACAAAAGAACCGCCGCTCTTCCGCACGATCGTAGATCCGGGATATTGACTTACTTCGATCACTGCGTACCCTGCATACCTTATTTGATCACACAGTACGCCAAGTGAGACTGAGACGTTGAAATCGCGCACTCTCACACAGAAGCATGGTTATTGGCTGATTGGCTGTGATGTGGGCTGATGGCATCCACTGAAATATAATAATACTGGAACGCGCACGGGCGCAGTGTTGTGATCCGACAAAGAGGGTCCTAAGTGGTATCTCTGTCTCTTTCAAGTACAATCTCGTCAAAAGTTTCATACTTACATACATATATATATATAT
>JAJVSH010000071.1:4298-18147 GCA_021460005.1 Tetramorium alpestre | reverse complement strand
ATACGCAATTAATTTTTTAATTAATCATATATTTACTTTAATGCTCGACGATCACTTTTAGCGTTTAAAAGATGTCACGTGATGACATGTCACGTCGGACAACGGGCCATGTGCAATATCTTGATCTTCTCAAGATGATTGACACATTGTGGTTAATAGACCTGTTCGTTGTAATTGCACTGACATTGAGCTACATTGCTAAAATCAGTCAGACGCCGCATAACGGCGACGCCTCGAATTATGTTGCGAGTGCATGTGCGGCAGCGCCTAATGTGGCGACATTCCGACACATCGGGCGCCGCCTTATGTTGAAAATGCGATCAGTACATTCCCCCACCTCTAATCAGGGCGACAATGATGACGACGTTTCTTAAACCAAATTTTCCAATTTCAGACTTTACATCGCGATATCTCCGCTCGTAGGTCACGTAGAAGAAAAATAAAAACACTTTCGTTATATAAATTAAACCCAAGCTATCCATTGAGCTTACTCAAAATTTGATCGGTTCTGTCGTTTTTGAGATCCGATAATCGAAAGAATTCTCAATACGACGTCTCGCGTATAAAAGGCTCGTTGGTCTCGGTGCGACGCTGCGCGTACATTTGGCGCAAGACACTACCGTGCCTCTTGACTCGTCGGTCTCGGTGCGACGCTGCGCGTACATTTGGCGTAAGACACTACCGTGCCTCTTGATAAGCCAAATCTAGGGAGTTAGCGGTCTAGTATGTATAGAAGTCTGTGGCTCTAAGGGCCACTTTCACGCTCCGGTTAATCAAACCGTCCTAGTAACTTTATAGGATGCCAACTGAAGCTGCTGTCGTTTTGACTATTTAACTGTCAAAGCGATAGCAGCTTCAGTTGGCATCCTGCAAAGTTACTAGGACGATTAACCGAAGCTTGGTGAAAGTGGCCCAAGAGCCAATTCCACAAATTACTTTAGAATTTGTTTTATATAAAACAAACACTCCTATTGGGTATCGTTAATTAAACTCCGGTTAAAGTAATTTGTGGAATTGGCCCTAAGGCTCTATGATACATACATACATGCAGCGATTGCGCCCGCGCTGAGCTCGCGCTTGCGCATTCCAACGGAAAAAAAAGAGATAGAAACTATTCTCTTGCTCTAGCAACTCGAACCTTGATTTTAGTCAGCATGGAGGCAGGAATATCTGGAGGGAGCATAAATGCGTGGGGGTGAAGCCTGAGACGTGGGACGAAGATTGACCGCTCAAGATGGCGACTTCTGGACCGTAAGGAAATCAACCAATCCGAGTCCTTCATTTTTCTTTCCAGGGTAGAAATAAAGAATTCTGATTGGTTGATTCCCTTATGCGTTATTTATTATGCGTTATTTATTATGCGTTATTTATTATGCGTTATGCAAAAGTCTGTGCTGCGGCCTTTAGGATACAATTTCACGCATAAGGAAATCAACTAATCAGAGTTCTTTATTTCCATCCTGGAGAGAGAAATGAAGGACTCTAATTGGTTTATTCTCTTATGCGTTATGTCTTATGTATTATGCTAAAGTCTGTGCTCCCCCGCTTTACTATACCGGCCTATGTCTATGGGTGCATCCAGTAGCGCAACCGCTCACTGAGCGGCTAAGTAGCAATTTGACGTGATTGGTTGGATCTAACGATAAGAACCAATCATGTCAAATTGCTACTTAGCCGCTCAGTGAACGGTTGCGCTTCTGGATGTACCCTATTAGAGTTCTTCTAGTAAGAGTCATAGACTTATATAATAGACTGCGCGTTCTTATGGNCCAGCNTNNNCCNNGACCAAAGGANAGAGATAGTCTGTAAGTAGTGCGCTNTCNCTCGCANACCNCAAAGAGTGGGGAGGAGTACGGAGGGGATCGCTATNGAGACGCATAGCAACTTCTCCTCTTCGTGTCCCCACCANCTCCGTATTAGAAAGAGACATAACTACTTACGCTATTGCTCTCTCTTTCTAGTGTTGGCCCCAAGCTCTCTCACGGAACGCGCAGTCTATTATATAAGTCTATGGTAAGAGTTAGGACACCGTCCGCCATTAATGGGGAATTTACAAAAGAATTATGCACTCTTTTATTGCACTCTATTACACTTTTAAGCACTCGTAACTCTCTCTATTTCCTTCTCTTTCCTTCTCTATTTTCTTTCCTTTTCTCTCTTACGATTCCCTACAAATGGCGGAACCAATCAAAAGCTGGCCTTCGGTGTCCTAACTCTTACTAGAGGAACTCTATACCCTATGATTCTTACTTCATGAATTTGACTGGCCAATAAAAATTCGCCTCACGACACCTCACGATAACCTGCGTGCTGGCATTTGTCTCGCGTGCTACAACTATATTATTACAAGATTCATTACATTTTTGCATTAATATCCATATTCGATTTTTAATATCTATCTCTTGAGAAGTCAACATACGAAGAGATTTTTTTAGGTATATTTGAATCTCAAGTTCTCTCCTCGTGATGACGGTTTACGAGTCTTGTTAATTTTGACCGCTCACATGTATCGATGTTTTAGAATTTATG
This sequence comes from Tetramorium alpestre, assembly GCA_021460005.1. Lineage (NCBI taxonomy): Eukaryota > Metazoa > Arthropoda > Insecta > Hymenoptera > Formicidae > Tetramorium > Tetramorium alpestre. The sequence goes on along the minus strand of JAJVSH010000071.1, from coordinate 15,618 downwards.
GAAAGAAATGATCGTTTTGAAGACGTATTAATATTGAACGTACGTCGAAGCATTGTGGCGAAGCACGATGACGAATACAGGAGGTAAAGTAGTCACAAACCTGCGACAAAAATTCGTGTCGCCGGACGTGTTACGATGGTTCCCCGGGCATATGACTAAGGGTTTAAAGCAGATGCAGCAGCGGTTGAAAAATGTTGATTGCATCCTCGAGGTTCACGACGCGCGAGTACCAATTTCCGGACGTTATGCGGATTTCAGCAGAACTTTGACCGGCTTGAAACCGCACATTTTCGTCTTGAACAAAAAAGATCTGGCCGACCGAAGGCACACACCGAGTATAGTCTCTGCGCTGAACAGAGAAGGGCTGTCCAATATAATTTTTACAAACCTGAAAAGTGAGACATGCAAAGGCATGAAACAAATCTTGCCCCTGGCCAAGAAGTTGATATTAAATTCGCAACGTTACAACAGAACGGAGGAGGAGTCTTATTCCATGATGGTCATCGGCGTGCCCAATGTTGGAAAATCCTCTCTGATTAATCGTTTAAGAAGCAATCATCTTCACCTGGGCCAAGCTACTCACGTCGGCGCGACGGCCGGTATTACGCGCGCCGTATTGACTCGTATAAAAATATCAGATACGCCAATAGTGTATCTGATTGACACCCCAGGTATTCTAGCACCTTCCATCAAGGACATTCATGCCGGCTTCAAGCTGGCCTTGGTTGGATGTCTGCAAGATCATATAGTGGGCTCGCAATTGCTTGCGGATTACCTACTATTTTGGCTGAATAAGAACGGCCGGTTTGAATATGTAGACGTATTAGGCTTGCCTGAACCGAATGACGATGTGATGCATGTGCTCACGTTTATTGCTGCCAAGTTGAGGAAAACCATGAGAATAAAGAATTACGACGGCCGATTAGTTGTTGTGCCGAATTTAAAATCTGCAGCAGATTATTTTGTTAGTTTATTTAGAAAGGGACACTTGGGGTCCTACTGCTTAGATATAGATTTACTCGAGATGTCAGAAGACCGCCAAGTTAGCTTAGCCTAATGATATACATATATATAAATATATTTGTATATATTTATTTGATAGTTTTCATAGAGAGAGAGAGAGAAATAATGTGTTTTTTTTCTACGACATTCACGTGAGTAATCCTAAATATTAGGAGAAAACCTTGAGAAAATTAACTTTTCATTATATCTCAATCTTGTACAAAATCAAATCACTTTCACGTACTATCAAAATTGGATCTTTAAATATCTTGTAATATCTTTCGGAAAAAAATTTTAATAAAGCCTTTAAAAATGTATGGAAGTGTGACCGCTAGCCAGAGAAGCGTATTGCATCAACTTTCCCCACCAGTTTTGTTGTCCTGCGTTCATCTCTCCACGGAAGTGGGTCAGCCGAGCCACGTATTCACTTTCGCCATGGAAGACACTTCTTCTGTGTCTTCCTTTCGTTGAAATCTACACGCGACGTATATCGTATTATACAGCATAATTAGCAAATGAAATGGGCCTTTAAATTGATTTCGACCCATTTGAAAGAACAAATTTACCGTTTTATTCACCATTGGGAACTGACATAAGGCTGACACGTGTCTTTTTTTTATGGTTCTTTTATGATTTTTAAATTCTCTCAAAGATGTTTAAATCAAGCTAAAACTTTTCTCGAAATTGATTTTTAGCGAAAATGTTTGCGAGGGTAACATTTTATCCAACCTTGCTTTATAATGTCGTCATGGAGAAGATTACAACTCGAAACTGGTACGACAGAATAGACGAGACTGTTATACTGGGCGCTTTACCGTTTCGGCGATCGACTAAGCAGGTACATTTTCGTAAATTTATTTTTACTATAAAAAATTAAAAATATAAATATTTCAAATAAGCAAGATCACAATATTCAATCACAATATTATCTTGCATTTATGCTTTCAATCTTTACATTTCTTTCATCTCTTGGTTATTTTGTTTTCATTTTTTAATAAAAAAGTCAGATAACGTCGCAAACGAGACATAATGGCTGTGTTTCAAAATTGCTGCCAGTACTGAAAATACTATAGTTCACGTCACGTAAACTATAGTTTTTCAGTACTGACAGCAATTATGAAACACAGCCAATATTTAGTACATTTCGATCCACCGATATGCTTGATCTATAATGATAAAATATAGAGATTTTAAATATATTAAATAAATAAATTTCATACGGTAGCTACTAAATAATAAGTAATTGAAATTACATAATAACATAATATAAATAATTTTACCTTTTACACTGTTATTCTTTTCTTTTTCAGTTGGTCGATGATGAAAATGTCAAGGCTGTTGTGTCCATGAATGAGGATTACGAGTTATCTTGGTTGTCCAATTCGGACAAGGTGCGCAACAGTAAGACTTAAGTTTTGAAAATAACATGCCGAGAGCTAATGTAAAATAATCTTATACGTGGCTTACTTGGAGTAACAATACTTTCTTTCTTTCTAGGAATGGTGTAGATACAATGTAGAATTTCTGCAATTGTCTACAACAGACATCTTTCAAGCACCTTCTCAGGAGAAATTACAGGATGGCGTAAACTTTATTAATAAATTCCGCAATGTATCAAGTAAAAAATTAAGTGATACAGATGTCATCGATGGTCACAACCCCGCTGGCACGGTTTACGTTCATTGTAAAGCAGGAAGAACAAGAAGCGCTACATTAGTCGCATGCTATTTAATAACAGTAAGATCAGATGGACGTTTAAATGTAAAACTAAGATATTTTGACATCGTTGACAATGAAATATTCTTTTTCTCTCGTTTTTTCTAGAAAAACAATTGGACTCCTGAAGAAGCGGTTGATTACATGCGAACAAAGAGACCACATATATTGTTGCATACAGCACAATGGTCTGCGCTAAAGCAATTTCACACAAGACATGTACAATCTACATCTTAGCTAAAAGATTTTTACATATTTTGTATTATTTTGTTGGTTATTTACATATATGATATATAAAGATAAATAAGGGATGATTTATTTAGAATATTTAGATACTACGCGAAATTATGTCAGTGTCAATTTGAATAGGAGAAGAGTAAAGCTATAAATCATTCGTGATTCTTATTACTAATAGGGTCAACTTTTTGTACATGCAAAGACGCAAACTTGGTAGCCTCTGCAATTGCTTTTTCCATACGTATTTGAAAATTCTGTGATACTTTTGTAGATTTCATACTCGCAACTAACATAGGTTTGAATCCCTTGATAGGTCCATGTTCTGCATCAAAAATTTCAAGGACAATATTCATCCAAGTTTTTGCATTAAATGCACTCGAGGCCATTTCCTATATATAATAAGTATTTAATTATCTTAATTATTTACTTTTTAATGTTTTGTTATATGATAATTTATAATATTTATATTGACACCTATTTTTGTAAAACATATATGAATAAAATATACCTGTGGCAGAGAACATCTTGCTTTTACAAATCCATTTGTACAGGATAAAACTAATATCGGTAGCCCAGAAAATAGTGATATAACTTCATGCAATGACAAATATGTGGGATTTTTATTTAGGCAGTACACGATAAAATGAGATGACGAATCCATGGCATTAATGATTTCATGAGTTATAGAATCTCTATAAAACATAATTATTGAAGATTATTCAGAATAAAATAGATTATTCATATTAATATAATATTGCTTATTACATACTTTTCAATTTCTTTCTCTCGCAGCCATATTGTCTTGCTCAAATTCATTAGTTGTGTCAAACATTTCTCTTTAATCAAGTAAGGTAATGGTACTTGTGCGTGCTCATCATTAATTTCTTGCTTTATTCGATTTATTTCTGCGTCAAGTACCTCATATGTGAACTTGTCACTTTGCAAAGAGTTTTTTTCCAATTCTATGATTCTCTGACACATTTTTTCACCGGCTTCTTTCATACGTACAGCTTCCGGACCAACAACAGCCTTAACAGTGCGTTTTGTTGCTCCCTTTGAAGTATATGTTAAAAAACAAAAATATTGCAGTACGTTTGTATTATGAACGTGCGTCCCACAACACGTTTCCCTAAGTACAAAGATGGATCAACGTCAAAACTAGATCAGAGAATTTGATAACGTAATATTTAAATTCGGATTCACTAACTTCGCTTTCAAGTCGTTAGTATTGATTTCTACGATTTTAATGTCGGTGTAAGGATATATCTCCCCTGGAACTAACGTAACATTATCTTGCTTTAATAGTTGAAGCGAATTTACAGTTTGCACAGTCGTTACAGCATGAGATTGTATGACATTGTTAATGCAATCTTCTACTGCTCTCATTTGTTCCAATGTAAGCTGTTCGCCAAACGAATTGAACTGAAATTTTAAATTATCCACATTGACTGTACATCCACGTTGATAAATTACTTGCATAATTTGTTTTAAGGCTGCATTTAATAAATGTGCTGCTGTATGATGTTTCATTGCTCCAATACGACTATTCGGTTCTACATTGACTAAGCAGTCATCTTCTATTTGTAAATGTAGTCCTGATGTGCTAAAAAATAGATTTGTATATTGTGTAACTTTTTATAATCAAATCAAAATATATAGTTAAAATATAATTATAATTATAAAAAATATATATAAGTTGTAATAGTTTTATAATTATATTTAAATATAAAAATATAAGAGACTTACAGTAAATCTGTTTTGGCGAAATGTCCAGAATGAATCACATAGCCGTTTACTTTCCTGACATTGTCTACATTAAAAAGTAGATTTTTAACACGAATGTTTCCTTTATCTGAAACTTGGCCACCTTCTAACGAATAACATACAGTTTTGTCCAATATAATTCCAATCTCATCTGTACTGTTTATCTTGTCGATAGCTATTTTATTATCAGCATTATTAACTTTTGTAACATTGGAATAATTTTTACTTGCAATTAATTCCCCTATAATATATAATAAATAGATGTCCAATGTTTAAGTTTTTTTATAAGATTTAATAGGATTATGTAAGAAAAATGTATGTGACTTTCTTTGACATTACCGTTGAGAATAATGCCACAGAGTTTACTGTTAAGCGCTGGAAATTCATAGGTATTTCCGTCATATATGTAATTGTACTTGAATGAATCATCTGTCTTAGGTACATGATTGTTTTCAAGTATTCTTAAAGACTCTTTAGTAATTACAGTACTGTGTTTGTCTAATCCAACTCTTGATTGATATCTACGATTATTAAGCTGCTCTTCAAAATCATTTTCATCAAAGTATAAAGATTCAATCTGTGCTAGTTCCGCTATAGTTTCCGAATTAAGACCGTATGTATCGTATAATTTAAATGCGACACTCCCGGGTAATACGTTAGTTTTACGTCTGTAAATAATATATTATGGATTTATGTCTGTAAATAATATATTATGGATTATGGTTTTACGTCTGTAAATAATATATTAGTATATTAGGTTACGTACAAGAAGATAATATTATTAGGAATATCTTACAATTCTTTCAACATGGATTGGAAATCTTTATAACCATCAACTAGACCAGGAGCCATCCAATCGGTGATAGCTGTTAATTCGGGACGAGTTTCAACTATCTTACTCCATGTTTTACCAGAAGTATTCCGTAATTTCTTACATAGATCTTCTTCAAAATCTATTATCCTTTGTACCTGAGTTGCATTCAGTAAAATTAAAAATTATCAATATATCTCAACAAAAGAGTGAACTTTACTTACTTTTATTTTAATATACAATTCAATAATTTTAATTCTAATTATTTTATACCTGTTTCAGATTAGTATGCAATTCTGGATAAACTACACCCAAATTATCAGCTACGTTGTAGGCAAGTTCCGAAATTATACCAGGTTTTCTGAAGACCTTCTCTCCTACATCTATCGCATTCCGTAATACTTTCCGCAATTTTGGACTGAAATTATACATATATACTATATTTACCGATAACATATATATATATATTAAATATATTATAAATCATACTGTTGTTCAGGTAACATATTATCAGCCAATGCAACAGTAATCATTCTTGCGTGATCAGCTAGTATTCTGTAACCATAATCAATTTTGCCTGCATCATCATCACTAAAGGTTCCCTTGTATTTTGGCGCCATCGAGCACTTTTGTATCGAATTGAATAACGGTTGGAAGAGGTCTGTATCATAATTTGATTTTTTCCCTTGTAGTAAGGTAACTAATCGTTCAAATCCCATGCCTGTGTCGACATGATAGTTTGATAAAGGTACTATAGATCCATTCGCAAGCCTAACAAAATATTATAACATTGAATAGATGCACTATGCACGTTTATATCAACTGATAGAATTAAGTTCAGTTATGAATTTAGAAAAAAATTTCAAACACTATCTAAATTCAATACACAAGATAAAAAATATAAATAATTAAAAACATATTGCAGCGTATAATTTAAAAGGTTTAAAATATTTAGACCCAAGGATTGATACCTTTCATATTGAATAAAAACTATATTCCACAACTCTGTAACATCAGCATATCCCTTATTCACTCGTTTGGCTTGATTAGCTGATCGGTTCATATAATCAACATGTATCTCTGTGCAAGGTCCACAAGGACCCGATACTCCCATTTCCCAGAAATTGTCTCGCATACCGAAAGGTAAAACTTTATACTCTGGTAGACCGAGTCTTAACCAAATATCTTTACATTCCAGATCCGGACTCATGCCTAGTTCGTCGTTGCCACCAAAATATGTTACGTACAAACATTCTTTGGGTATATCATATACGTTTGTTAACAGTTCCCAGGCATATGAGCAAGCATCCTCCTGTGGTTAGGTAATATAAATAAGTAGTGCAAATAGAGCAAGCAAGCAAGCAAGTATAACATTGTCTTTCATATTGTACTTTGAAATAATTTCCAAATGACCAGTTGCCAAGCATTTCAAAGAAGGTGTGATGATAACTGTCGTTACCAACGACACTTAGATCATTGTGTTTTCCACCGACTCTGATACATTTTTGTGAGTTCGCGACCTTCGTCACAGGAGGTTCGTAATAATTCAAAAAAATCCCTTTAAACTAAAAGTAAACATACAAGTAAACATGCACTCGTAGCAGGCTTATTACCAAAGACAAGTTTTTCAGGCTCGAGGTAAGCGTACCTGGTTCATGCCAGCATTGATAAATGCCAGGGACTGATCGGTGATCGGAGATACAGGACTAGAGCGAATAAAGCTGTGCTTTAAATCCTTCGTGAAGTAGTCTAGAAATTCGTTTCTGATCAAATTAGCCGGTTTCGTGTTTGTGAAGTAGGTGTACGGGCGAATTAACTTGAACGAGATCATTCCTCTCGTTGCGGGATTCATCATCGCTTGTAAATAATAAATAATACGAAACAATCAACTGTCGCAAAGTGATGCGGTGGTCCACGTGCGTGCACCAAGAGTCATCGCGTCGCATAATCAAGCACGGTTAGGACGGCACTCGCGCCTCTAAAAAAATGCGCCCACATAACACACAGCACCATGCGCACAAGCCATTCAAAACTATTCATTACTGACAAGTCCGACAAGTGAAATACTATTCTTATTACCAAAAGTCGACTGCTGAATTTGAATTGATTCGCACGTTGCTTCAGACTGTTCGAAAATGTATAAATCAACATTTGCCGATAATTATATTGAATTTCTTTTTTCCCAAGGATATACCTATCGAATAAAGGAAAAACATTTTTCATTCTACCTTTTTCTATTCGCCTATGAATGTTCGTAATAATATGTATATTGTATTATTAAAAATTTGATGTACAAAAATTTCTCGCATTTATTCTTAAATAAAATCATTTTATTAGGAAATACACAGAATATATACAAAGCTTTTTAAATAATATTAATACACATATCGATTATATTACGTTCAAATGATTTTTGTTTAAAAAATATACCTTGCTTTTATGGTACATAAACTATTTTCAAATATAAATAGTAAAGAAGCAAAAGAACCATAGTCAGTTGTCCTTGCACAAAAATATATATTTAAAATAAATTAATAAATATTTCAGCCTGTTGTCGTTGTTTTTTTTGGTATTAATACTTGCTTTAAACGCACATAATTATAAATCAAATAAAATTAACATATAAATTAATAAAAAATATTGCTAAAAAGGCTACACACACCCATATATATATATATATGCAAAAAATAGAACAAAATAAAATATTAATTTATTTTAAATATATTTTTATGCATAGATAACTGACCGTGGCTCTTTTTCTCCTTTGTTATTTATATTTAATACAGTTTATCACTGGAACCTTCTATTTTTATTTTTTAATCTACTTTTCATATTATATTATACATAAAACATTATATACTTAAATTATATGGAATTTTTTTCTAAAAACGTTTCTCTATTATACATCCTCGATTTATGCTCAGTATAAGCCAATCTTTACATAAATTATATCGAGCTTGTATTGTATTATTTCGAGCTTTCTATCTCAAATCAATTTAGAATAAAAAAATTGAAGTAGATTATCTGCACATCGGGTTTTAAATTTAATCTTCAATCTCTAGAAGATCGCCACCCATAGCTTTCCAAAAAGCTGTGACTACTTGCTCTGCCACTAGGCGCCTTTCATTTGTTGGTAAGGATGCTGCGTGTTCTTTCATGGCCATCAATTGGCCATATAGCTCTCCAAAGTCCGCATTTTCGTCACCCATAATGCCGTCTGTAAATTTAAAAGCTGAATAAAATAAGCTCCAGTTTTATAGTCCGTTCTAATATATATATTTATATCTATATTTAAGACTACGAGTATCAACTATAGACTCAATTTTGTTCGTTTCCATACTGACCGAGCATGTCCTGCATGCGTAGCGTTTCCGAAGGGTCGCGCGTTAACCGAATATTTTCAAATTGTTCTTCAATTTCGTTTACTTCCAGTGCTGGTCCCATACACGACTTGTCTGCAATAAAACAGAATTTAATTCATATCCATACATGAAAATATTATTGTATACTTCCGTGTTTGTTTTAATGGCAGAACAGTGGTGATCGGCTACCTTTAAGAACTATCGTGGGCCACATGTGAGCATGCAGAGCTTCAATGATCCTCTTGATGCCATATTTGTTACCTTCCGCATCGCACTCTGAATCTCCCGATTGCTCCAATTCGACCAGCTCAAACTTATTGTGCAAACACCAATTTAGCACTGAAATCGAACAAGATACATCCACTCTGCGCACATAATGGGAATAGACACGGTATTTATACATTGAACATTCTCCATCGCCACTGTACCTTTATCTCGCAAAAGCGGGTCGATTCGCGTACCGCAGGCAAACAGCAGCACCTCCACTGCTGTCAACGAAGTGGTCAAGGCGGTTATATGCTCCAGCTCTTGACCCACCTTCTCCTATGGAAAGCAATTTTCGCCGTCAACACACGTCGATCTACGTGTTAAATTCCCATTATGTCTCTTACTGCCTGTGGATCGTGGTACACGATCAACGCGTCGACTTGCTCTGCTGGGAGTTTGTGAGCGAAGCTTTCTACGGCGCGTATCAAGACCTGCGCGGTGTAATACTTGTTGTCAATGTTCCACAGGTAGTCCACAATCTTGTCTTCCTCGGCGAAACGTTCTGCTCCTATGCCTGCGTTAGAAATAGTATCATTAGAACAGTATAATTATTTATAAAGTCTTATAAAAGTATGCATATATATATGTGTGTGTGTGCGTGTGTGTGTGCGTGTGTGAAATATATATTTCATATAATATATACATATATATATTTGTGCTCACTTTCTGCAATTTCCTTAGCCTTCCCCTCCTTTGTGCTAACGATCAGTATTCGAGGTAGATTCATTGTAGAAAGAGATCGGAATACGTTGGAGAATAATTGAGAATATAATATCCGATCAAACTGCGATTGCGAAGCGTAAATAACAATCACCCTTACTTTTTTTTAGAGTACTTAACGTGTCAACAGTCAAACTATTAATTCACCAATTATTATGACACTATACTCTTAACCTTTGTTTAAACCTTATTCTCTTTTGGCTTTTAGTCCAACTATCATTAGGTTTGTTCTTTTTCGACAAACGTTCTGAACTAGTGTTGCACTAGTGCAAGGAGTGTACATCAAAGCGTTCTTTTTATCAGAAATGACGTCGCATCGCTATTCTTTTTCGAGGTGTAACACTGTCAGTTCAAGTAGTTCACTGCAATAGTGCCGCACTAATTGCCTTGGGTCTTGAGCTAGTGCAATCAGTGTTGAACGTTCAGTTCAGTTCACTTCTAGTGCAGTCTCAGTGCAGACCTAATGCAGCGAAAAAAAACAAACCTATTCACTGATTATTATTAACACTCAACTCTTATCCTTTGTAAAAAATCTCTATTAATCGTACCCATGGAGGTAGGAATAGGAGAGAGCATGGAGGTACTGGTACTGATAATGTATTGGTTCCCGTCTGCGAGAAGAGACGACACGACCAAGCAGATACAGATACAGGTAAATCGTCTGGCTCCCAACTCCTTATCTATCTATTGGAGCTGTTACGGCCATTAACAAAGCTTGAATGAGACAATCACTATGCCAACTTTGGCGATTTGTAAACCGTTTATGTTAGATGATGATCAAGTTTATTTTTTTTGCGCAAACGGAGCAGCGAGAAAATGGCCGTTGAGGGTGTCAGGCGCCAGCTGTCATGCGCTGTCAGGGCCACTCCGGTGCGTTCTTCTTCTTCTTCTTCTTCTTCTTCCCTTTGTTTGGCTCGGGTACTGGTACTGGTAATGTAATGGTTCCCGTCCCTGAAAAGAGACGATACGACCAAGCGTCCAAGATCCAAATGTACGGGGGCCTCGGGCACAAATATGGCCGGACCCCACCACAGCATGCACGCTTAAAAAACACAGCGCCGCACCGGCCGCGCGGCGGCCGCGAAAGTCACCGACGCGCTCCGCGCCATCCCGCGCAGAGCGAACGAACCATAGACTTATATAATAGACTGCGCGTTCCGTGAGAGAGCTTGGGGCCAACACTAGAAAGAGAGAGCAATAGCGTAAGTAGTTATGTCTCTTTCTAATACGGAGGTGGTGGGGACACGAAGAGGAGAAGTTGCTATGTGTCTCCATAGCGATCCCCTCCGTACTCCTCCCCACTCTTTGCGGTGTGCGAGAGAAAGCGCACTACTTACAGACTATCTCTGTCCTTTGGTCCCGGCGCACGCTGGTCCATAAGAACGCGCAGTCTATTATATAAGTCTATGGAACGAACAGGGGGGAGTTTCAAACAGAAAGA
>JAJVSH010000008.1:2379402-2522545 GCA_021460005.1 Tetramorium alpestre | reverse complement strand
TATATACACATACGGATTTTTTGTTTTTATTTGTATGAAATTCTATGGCGTATGTAATGTGTTCGTTTTACGCAACTGTCGCAACGTATAAATGCATGCAAGGTTTATTGCGGTTAAAGCTTGTGATAAAACATGTTTTGTATACTGAACTTGGTTAACATCAATAGTTTATTCCAATCAACTATAATTTTGATAATTTTTTTACACTATTATAGATTATTATATATTAGTTACTGTAATTATTTTTTTCGTTACTGAAAGTATTAAGTTTATTGTCAGCTTTTTTAATGAAATTTGTTACAACAAATATATATATATTGTACAATATGTATATTGAATAATATGTGTTATTCAAATCTAACGCAAGAGAAATGCATTTAAAAAATAATATTTAAATAAATTATATAAAATATCAATTTTTTTCTATAAACATTATAGCAGTTCTGTTTACTGAATAGAATATAAATGATTACATTTATATTAAACAAAAATAATATTTTTGTTTTCTACTTAATATTTAAATTTCATTATTGTGACTTATTATATATAAATATTATATTCTTCAAATTTCCTTAATACATCGTTATATGAAAATAATATACATATTTATAAACATATTTAGAGATTGATACAAGTTTTTTTTATGATTGACGAAACTAATATGCAATTATATCTAAAGACATAAATATACGTGGAGATTGAGCATTATAACAAAGAAGAATGCATAATGGATAAAAATATGATCGAACAAATTTCAATTCCCCCAATTTATCATCAATAAATTCATCGACAAGGCGCTTCCGAATGCGAAATATTCCGCGACGAAGTATTTTAGAATTTGACCAAAAGCCAGGATATAAAGAGAAATTCCATATAGGGATCTATATAAGGATCTAAGGGCACGTGAGATGACAGAATTCGTTGAATATTTTCTCGCGACATCTTGACTGCGTTAACCGACTTACAAATATTCGAACATGTATCTAGCGCTTTATTGAAATCTGGAAAAAATTGCTGTTACGGAAAAATTTGCGGAAAATATCGCACATTGCAGACAATGCTTACACGGCAGGAAATCGTAGCCGCAAACGGTGAGCCCGCCATTATTCAGCTGGGAAATTTAACGTTAATCTTTGCTTCGCCCTGTGGTGGTGGGTCAATTTCGGCGAGATAGAGCTTTAAAGCGGTATGCAAATTTTAATCCCACGGAAACAGACATGCATTTGAAATGCTAACATTTTTCATTGGATGATGGAACTGTAATTCTACAAAATATATTACATTCGCAAATTAAAAGAGATAATCGAACCAAAATTTTGAAAATCTATTATAAAGCAAAATACTTAATATAGAGAAATGTCATTTTGTTATTAAACAGAAAGAAACAATTTGGTAAAAATATTTTTTGTTATTTTAGTCAATATCCAAATTTAACTGAAATTAATTTTATTACATTTTTTTTTACTTTGGAATGTTTTAAAAGTCTAACAACACCTACTCCAACTGAAAAGTCAGATTTTTCTACAATTATAGTGCGGCTATCTTTCACACGATCGTTGCATATTTTATCTGCGGTAGGACAGAGACAGATATGATTGCGCGCATATGACTATACATACTGTGGCAAAATTGCAGCAAAATTTTGGTGAAACTTTAACGACTTTCTGTGCCCTGCAGCAACTGCTTTATTCTAAGAGGCTCGTAAATAACAGCACTAAAATCTCAAAACTTCCGTTAGAGCATTACGTCTGCAACTTACATGTCGGTTAAACATTTCTTTTGCAAAAATAATATTTTTACATTACTTTTAATAAAAGTACTTTTTTAATGAAAATTCGCAATAAGAGAGAATATTTTGATCGCAAATTTTTCGTCCGTAATTATTATTTTTCGTAAAAAGTTAAATAAATTTGCGTGGGAATATAATTGTATAGAAATAAAATTTATTGAAGTGTAGAACGCGTTAGATTAATCCATGCGTAAATTTGTGTATATTGTAGGAAAGTTTAAAGCGGGATAAATGTAATGTTGTTTACCCTTTTAATTAATGACAAATATTGCTTCAATAATAGTTTTCAATTTATTGTAACTTTTTATTGCATTACATTTATTCAAAATTGATTATGACAAACATATTTGCGTAATAGTAAATACGAAGCGAAAGGTTTTACTAATTCGATACTGCTATTATAAAAATAAAACAAAATAAATTAATATAATCGTCATGCAGCAGTGAATAATCTTAATGCATCACTGTCAGGATGGAACGAAGAAATAGCAAGCGCTCGAACAGTATGTCACCGGGTGCCTTCGCAGAAATATTGAATACCGTGTCGCATGCCTTGCAGTAATTCGAATCGAATGGCATGCCAATACCTATCTATAATACCTATCTATCTAGCGTTCTGTGTCGAAGCACGCGCGTCCGTAATTACGGATTCGCGGAACGCCGGAGCGGCAAGAAGCGGCGGCCATCTGGCGCGCGTCGCTCGCCGAAAAAAGGACCGATAGGTAGACGAATTCGGAAGTTCGCCTTGGAAAAGAACTCGCGGAGCATGGCGCGCACGGCGAAAAAGTCGCGGCCGTTGATGCGAATTTAATTCTATATATACGAGAACTTTCGCGAGCGGGCGGAATTCGCCGACGGCGTAGTAAATCGCAGCGGCGAAACTTACGTTGCCGCGAGATTTACGAGCAGCGATCGATTTATCGTCCGACCGGCAGTCGGACGAGCGATTATCGATGTCTTAAATCTGCCGACGCGACCGGCTTGGTTCGCGCGCGCGTTATCGGAAAGCGATCTCGAAGCTCTCGCGCGCGAGCGCTAGACTTCCGCTCCATCCTCCGACGGAAAATTCTACCGTGATGTTTTTCTTTTTAATAAACCGGCGAAATTGCAAAGAGTGTAGATTTGAAGTAGCGAAACCGGTTAAAATTGTCACGATCTGTTGAACGAGCATTTCTATTACACGCGACAGCTTCACGGTTTTAATCGGAAAAATTATATAATCTGTTGACGTGATTTTCCTTTAAATTTTACGTTCGAGAACGAGTGAGGATTAATAAATAAAAAATTATAATTTTTGCATTATTGATTTATTGAGAGAACATTGCTAAAAAATTCTTTATTAAAATTATATAATTTAATTTCCTTGGGATTTAAAAATTTAATAGAAAGAAATAATAATAATAAATCAATTTAAAAGGTGTAAACGTTATTTCGTAAAAATATACAATAATTTTAGTATAAATATGTATTCAAGATGAGATAAATTTATATTATAACGAATGAACGAACAACCAAAGTGTTAAATTTATTGTGCGCTGGTAGATCAGTCATTATCACATTATCACATTATCATATTGAAATTAAATGGAAATAAGAAAGAAAAACTGAACATCCAGCATTTATTATGGAATCCGTTAAATATTTCATCGATAAATTGATTGGCACGTGCTCTGCATATTGTGTGTTGTTGCGTATTAAAAGTTGTCGCTGTTCATTCAACGCCGACATTCGAGAAGGCAGGTAATAGTACGAATCGCTCTGCATATCGTCGCGTTACACCTTGAGACATAAACCCGATTATTTCCAACAATTACTAGCAATTAACCATCCGCGGAATTAATTAATCGCGCGATTAACGACTCGTAAGTGGATCAAGGCAACAGGTATTTGTCGAAGCCGACTGCGCGATTTGCTCGCATAAAACAGGAATCGGAGCGACAGCGAACGTAACAATAAATTATCGTTTTACTGTGCGGTATTTACGAGCTTCGTATATTTCTTTCGCGATATTTGCTTTTGAACTGTATTTTCCATAGCGCTCTGCACGATTTAAATGTGATTCGTCCATTCGATTCTGATCTCGGATCAAGAGCGCGGAATAACACGCGAGTCGCCAAAGTCAAGTTTCACAAAACAAAGAGCGAGATCTTTGATAATAGTCGATTCATCAAAATTACTTTGAAACGGGAGGAAAAGAATATTCGGTGTACGTTTATTTACAGTTAAATATTTCGTGGAAACGACAGCTCGCGGCTAGCGTGCGGTCTTAGCGTTTGTTTATGCGGCATGTGGCGTACCGCTGCGTACACAAGATCGGCTCCGCCATTCGCACGCCAACGCTCGAGTAAACAGGTAGACGCACGAGCGGCCACGCGTATCTTCGTATTGTTGTTCGAAACGCGATATCAAACATTAGCACACCTAGTAGCTACAATAAGCGATCATTTGCTGGCGATTTGTAAGCATATCGAAATGGCGACTTTTTATCGAAATAAATATTTCGCGCGGTATAACATACAAAGGACAACAACATATTATTAGGTTTGATAATTTCAGTGACGAATAATTAGAATGCATACAAGAATGAGGTATTTTATCTTGAATTTTGAAATTCGGAAGTGCCAAATACAAATTCGTATGATATTTTGATAATTAGTTCGCGCGAACACGATCGTAATTACAATGTAATTATTGGTGTTTTACGTTTCTACAAGTATAGCATAAAACATAATGCAATCTGTCAATCTAAAAAGAGAAAAAATGGCCAACAATATTGTCACGTTAACGCATAAGTTATAAAGTAATTTTTATATTTATTTTATATTTTATTTAGATAACGGATTTATTAGATGTATATGTAAAAATATAGTGCAAAATATACAAAGCATCGAATTAAATGAGTCAAGGTAACGATGAGTTCTCATATCAATCGATTGTTTGTAATTAAATCGTGATGTTTTGAACTTGTTGATATTAATTTCATAATGTTTTAAATATTCTGCAACAAATTGACCGATTGACATTTTTTTAAGTGTACCGATAATGATTTTTCGCAGATGATAACCGCTCCACGTAGAGGTGCTCAACATCCTGAAGTACGGCTTAGTACAAGGAAGCTAACATACCCATTGCCGCCGATTTAATTGAATAAACGAACCGTAGCCGGTTCGTCGCGTCGCATTAACTTCGGGAGTGCCGTGTAAAGTGTTGCGCGATCGTAGTTATACGCGTTTTCGCGAATGAAGAAGTTCCATGGAACTAACAACTTGAACTGCCTGAAGTGATGAGTGTAATTAATTTTTGTATATTATATTATATACAAAAATGTCTGCTTCCTCGAATCGAATCGTTTGTTCAAATGAGTCTGAAGATAATAACGCGGAGAAAATGCCGCATCGAGAAAATCCTACGAAGCTGACAATTTGGAGCGCCTGAGAGGAGGAGGAGGCCTAGGAAAAGCATCAGGCGCTGATGGAGCAACGTTGGAGTAAGTATAATTAATTTGTATTATATATATCTTATGCAGAAGTCTATAGTCCATTTTCCATTAATTGAATCGTTTATTCAAATGATTTAAGAAACAAGAATTTAAAAAAGAAGATTTTTATTTATAAAATGTAGAAGAGTGTACTTAATGAATAATTTTGTTGAAAATTTTATAATTATTTTATTATTTATTAAACATCTGCTTAATAAATAAATATAAAATTTAATGCATTCAGTAATCACTTTTGACATATTAATTTCTGAAAACTGTATTAATTTAAATTATTATATTTGTGTATTATAGGTCAATGTAATCTACGTAGCAGATAACTCCATTGTTGCGCATCGATTGGTAAGTCATACAATGAATTTTTTATTGATGAGATGACAGATCTGTGAAAATTATATAAGATATAATATCTTTGTGTATTCAAACAAATACATTAGAATATTAGAGAATAACAGATAGAATTAGAGATAAACAGAACATTTCACAAATCCGTAGTCTCAAAATGAATATCTAGAAAGAATTACAATGATTATTTAATCTTGAAATCATTCTCATTACTTCTTATCATTTTTTATCATTCTATTGTGCTTAATTATTGATTAATTGTATTTTTATAATTTGGTAATGTTACAAGAAAAATTCTTAATTTATTATTTGTGTGTTTGGTTACGATAAAAATTTTTAATTTATCCTATTCGATTTACGAGAAAAATTCTTTAGTTTATTCTTCAAATAAATTACATTTATTTTGCGATAACAATTTATCAAAATTAATTTACATAAACTAAAACCGTGAGCAAATTTTTTCAAAAATTTCTCATATCTTTAGTTCGATATTGTCGCATATTGTCATTCATTAACATAAATCCAGATATTCTTAGGTTATCGAAACGCTATTACTGCCGCTGGATAATTTTTCGTAAAATCCTCGCGTTACATTTGCGTTGGGAGAACGATTAATTTCAAAACGAGACCGATTTTTCATCAGTTCTTATACGTCGGCCATTAATTTTCGTTCCTACTTCAGATTTTAGAACGAAAACTGGCGACGAAGAATATCCCTTTTGAATGGCTCGTGATTGCGAGGATATTAATTAATTGTACACACACTGTTATACTTATGCACCTGTTTGAACTTAAGTTAACGAGAAATCCTAAACTAGAACCCCTGAAATGCACATGTTTACTCATCTAAATTTTAGCATAACAACGCTTACGTTCATAGATTCGTGGTAAGCACGTTTAAACTTCTACGCTAGTGTTTCCGTGCATATACGAGCTTTGATAAAACAACTGGTATACTAATTTCCGCAATCTTGTTTGCCAGAAAACATTTGGACTAGATTGAAAAATACAATTTAACTTTACGCGGTTTTTTCGAAGAAATTGAATGAAAATCAATACAGCGCGTTTAATATTTACATCATGAAAAACACCAACTTAAATTTTAGCCAGCATTTGAATACATTTTTCTCTGAAAAATAGGAATGATTTCATAATTGACATTTTGACTTTAAATGTCTAAAAATTGAATCGTAACATCTTATATTCTTGGTATTGTATTTTATCATTTGTGAAGATTTATTTTTATAGTATTTATTAACTAAAATATTAGTTTCCCAATCTTTTCTCACTAAATATTTTGTCTACACACAGTTTCCTATCAGCAAAGCCATCGATAAATCTTCAGAAAGTATTAATGATCTGCTATGAAAGATATAGAGTGTAAGATATTAGTGAGAATCATTAAAGAGTAACGATATTTCTTAAATGGAAAAAGCTCTTAGAATTTCAAACAACAACCTAGATAATTCTGAACAAGAGTCTTCCATGCTCGTTAAATCTCGGCATCTTATTTAAATCCATTTAATAATCAAATGGAAATAAAGTGGTGCAAACAGTTTCTAAATATAATATTCATGTAAATTCTTTTATATACTATTTATTTTTTGTACTTTTAACGAATTTATATTATTATTCTTAAAAAATGAATTTATCACCTATAATACATTTCACTCACTTAAATATCGTGGAATGATTATGATTCTGTGTGATATTTGGAAAGTAGAAAATCTATCATCAGTATCGCATAAATGTTGAGTCGATTTTTAGTGGTAAGATAAGAGCTTGAGAGCTTCCATTATGAAACAATATTCTGGAATGCGAAATATGAACGAGTCAGCTACAATTATAACAATAGCGAATGTTATAAAATTTGTGAGTATAAAACGTCAAATATGCATTTAGGAAACCTAAGAACATGAAATTAAAATTTTTCATTAGGATACAAATGATTTTTTTTTAAATATAATTCGATAACGCGGGGTAAAATGTTTTTACTAAAATGTTTTAACCGTTGTGACTAATAGCAAAAGATCATCTAGTTTATTATTATCAGCAATTATAAAATATCTAATCAATTATATTAATAATTACATTATAATTTGAAACGGCTATCGATCTTTATTAGTTTTTAAATTTAATTAAGAATGTATATTAAAATGGCTTTTGAAAGTAATAAACTTTTGTTGGATATTAATAAAATTAATGTACCGATAAAGATCGAGTATAATTCTCACATCAATCTGTATGATAAAATATAGATTATATAATAAACTTTATATAATATATATTTCTTCGAATCGTTATCCTCGTTCTTCTAAATCTCTCATGAAAATCAAAAGGATAGGACGTACGATAAGAAACGTTGCTGAACCTTCGAGATTAATCGTGCTTAATTAGAGAGCCGGATAAAAAGGGGTGTTTTTGTGTGCTCGTGTTCGCGTGTTTACATCGTCCGCACTTCCATGTAAGAATTGCTCGATTTTTCCGCTCGTAATCGTAAGTTTTGCAAACGAAGGATCCGTTTCTTTTTTACAAGTAGTCACAAATCTCGCAACGCGTTAAAGTAACGACGAGACGAGTGTTTCTATTTCAGCTCTCTGTATAGCGTTTATTTCCGCATTGTTTTTTTGTAACAATTCTTTATAAAATGTTCTCATTGATAATCTCCATTTATCTCACTTATCCGCATCCGATGGATGACGGTGTAATTAATTGTTTCTATCGCGCGTGTATCTATCTGTGTAGCGTGCAATATCTGTAGGGCGTAACACATGCGGTTGATTCACTGATTCAAGATAGCGCCGAATGAATACGCCACTTTTTATATCAGGGCTTGAATAGATTCAATTTGAGATCGCATATTCTGCATGGTCGTGGCAGCTGTACATATTTTGCAGCGTGAATGAAAGTGCATGTGAATATGCATATGCATATAACGTCTGTTCATCCACCGCTCATTCGCGCTGCTGTATCGATCTCGTCAAATTCTCTAAATAGTATATATTTTAAGCGAAATATGCATGGAATATGATATACTTTTATTACATCACAACTGTATAGCTCTCACGAAATAGACAATAAGTAGATGAGATGTGCAGAATTTGTTGTTATCAGAAAAATCAATAACACGTACAAATTGTATATATTAATAAAATTTACGATACATAATTAGACTTGCAAGATCAACCAAAATCATTAATTGCAGATATAGAGATTCACTATGAAAGAAAATACACATTTAATAATGTAAATCTTCCAACCGTGTATCTTTTTCTTATTTATAAACAAGATAAAAATGGAAAATTATATAAAATTTATGCAGAAACGTAACTTTATATCAAATAACTTGCTCATTTAATAATGAAAGAATTGCTCTCACTTCTCGTGAGAGCTCCAATATCTTTGATTTGTGCGTTCTTACCTATTGCAGATGACAGTCTAGATTTAGTAGTTTGGATTATTTCAAGTGAATCGACGCGCATGTACATGTACGTGAATACTACCTACTAATTACTCGAGTCAGGAACCCTTGCTTGATCCAGATCTCGCAAGATATACCATGCCGAACGTCAAACCCGCTCTGTCGATCGAAATATCCGGTATTACATCACGGTATTATATCACAGATCTATATGCATATTAACAGATATAGGATGGCCGATTTGACTTCGGTTTCTCAAGCTTGACACGACTATTTCATTCCTTCCATATTCTTGTCACATATTTTTCTGCCTGATTACTTCTGTTTACAGAAAGCACGAAAGAAAAATTATATATAAAAATTACAGATAAAATTTTCGCACCATGCCAATGATATTTATTATCGAAAGACGATAATGCGACGTTGAGCCGATGCGTCAAAGCTAAACGATAATTAGTCGCGAGACAGTGCCGTTAAGCGGACCACCCTGTATAAGTACGGCATGTACCTACATATGCGTGTAAACATATACCGGCAGTCGTACATACGCGCATACATACAGCCTAGGGAGCAGGCGGATTTGGCATTTCCAATTCTGTTCGCATTGTCGAGTCGTAGAAGTGATTCAAAGCCACGGAGAACACGCTGCCGTGTACGATCGCGATTCGCGGAATCCGCATTGTCGTGTACGTGCACGTGAGAGATCGTCGGTTTTTTCGTCGCGATACGCGAGGGCGGACTTTTATAAATTCACGTGTCACTTTGGCGTACGCGTAAGGCACGGATTTTCAATTCTGCTGCATACTTTTGCCCTCTTGTCGAGTGGAAAATGCGTTTTAACTTTGGCATTTTAGTTCTTGCTTATCGATATGTTTGTCTTATTACCGTAACGAATCCTTATAGATTTCTTTCTCTCTTTTAATTTATCGTTTCTCAAGTCTTCTCGCGTAAAAGCTCTTAATACTTGTTAAGTGCCATTCATTACGAAAGGGTTAAAATAAGTAATAGCTCTTTTCGGATTATGTTTTTGTCATCGTGACAAAGATAGCGAGATCAACTGCTTCTTGAATCTTCTTAACCGTATAACGTCAATCTCATTTTAATAAGATGTTCATACAAACATTGTCGTTATTATTCTGTCAATTTTTTAATAACCTGCACACTTGTATAATTGTCGTTTAAATAGAATATATCGAATATTAAACAAAAAACGCTTCGAGATTCTTTATGTAATTTTTTAATGCTATGTTAATATTCAATAAGATTAATTATTTTATAAAAATACATTTGGTTATTAAAAAGTATCTGCAGATAAATACAGGCAAAAGTATAAATATTTATACGAAACACAAGCAACTTTCGAATTATAAATTGTACGTTAGAATCGTTTTACTATATAAAATAAAATAAGATCTATTATTCATTATTTGGTTTAACAGGAAATTGATATCGTCTACGTAAAAGCATAGTATCGTTTTTCGAAAAGCGGAAGTGCGGACTGTTTGAAAAACGTCGTTCGATTCGTAAGTTCATAAATGTTTCGTAGCTTGCTTGTAACAGCGACTAGGTGAGAGATCTACAGTTTTCAAGAGACTATAAATTGATTTTACCGCTTCGTGTGTGTGTATATATATATATATATATATATATATATGTACCTATATGTATTCCAGCGATTAACTCCCTACCAAAATAAACAGAATAATTTGGCTACTGCAAAACGAAATAACGTTTCAAACGAACAGTTTTATTCAACTTTTACTTCATTATGTTTTTAAATATAATTGAAAATTATGTACTTAAATTACATATTCAAAATATTATGATTACGCGATGTTTTGTATTTGTTGTAGTTGTATTATGAGATTTTCTATACTTGTCCATTTCGAATCGTCGAAATTCACTACCTCGAGACATTCTGCAGGATGAGAGTCGCAAAGTAACGCTTAAGCTTAAAAAAAAATAAAGGGAAAATCACAAGAAGAGACAGAGCCATAAGTAAAAGACTGAAGCTGCGTGTTAACAGAGCGAAAAAATTCGAGGATGACGGATGCGTTCTCGAGTTTCATTGTTTCCGACAACGCGGACAGACGTTGCTTTTACATATATTTGGAGAATCAAAGTTAATTCTGTTGTATATCACTTCGCGAAGTATTGTATATATCTCTGTAAATTTCATTTTGCAGTCAAGAGAATTATTACATTATTTATCTCCATAAATGATTTACAAACTTTACCGACAATAATTCAGATGATAGATCACGCATTAGAAGATTTAAAGAAGAAACTGAATATTATATAAAATTAATTTCGTATAAACCTATAATTTCCTCGTTAATTTTATACAAACGATTAAAGAATTCACACCGATCAAAAGTCTCGGCTAACGAAATAAAAATTGAACGCGCTTCTTTGTTTCACCTCTCTTCATGAAAGAAGACTTCATCCATAAAGGAAACAGCATCCGTGTGCCGAAAGGATGGGAAAACTTGAGGATTAGTTACCCCCCTCCCTTCTCTCTCTCTCTCTCTCTCTTCTCGACTCCGCGCGTTTCTTAGTACGACGTCTCGGACACCTGCTCGTTAACCCAAAGAGACTAGAAAAAGATTACAAAGGGACGGTGGTGCATCATGGGGAGGGAACGGGGCGTCCTGGAAAAGTCCCCGGCGTGTAATTACTCCCCGACTTCTTATTACTCGTCAAGCCCCACAGAGCTGTTTTCGCGTTCTCTCATTCTCTTCGTTCTCTTCTTTCCCTCGTCTCCATATTTGTAATCCTTTGCCTTATTTTCTCCTATTTTCATCACTTATCTTTTTGCGGCTTGTCGTCGGTTGCAAATCGTGATTCACAGGGAATTTGATGGATAAACGATTATATGCGTCTGACTTATCGCAGGTTATAACTACTTACACGCGTCGAAATAAATATTCAGAGTGACATGTCGTAAATTGCCCGTCATAACTGTAATTTTCGAATAATTTATATCTCATATTGAGTTCATATTGAATAGCGAAATATGATGTTAAAGTTCTCAATAATTTCTTGAAAGAAATCTAAAGGGTGATACAAGAAAATGTAGATTCTCTACAGAAAGAGCGCCAGATTCTAGTTATTTGCAGCTCGGGAGCTCTTACTTTATAAGAGTTCTCATCTCGAAATAATCCCGAAATAATTCCTAAAATTATCCACTTCAATGGCTGCATTGTTTTTCACCGAAATGCTAATTCGTGTAACGTAGCTCGCTCTAAAACGCAATCTGCGCAATCATGGACTTTAATTAATCCGCCAAAGCTTGCACACGTTGCAAACGTATGCTTTTTTTTAATATAAACACAACGCTAATGATTTCTAATTATTATATTAATTAATAGATTAATATAATGTTTTTAGAACCGACGATCATTTGACAGTAATTTTTTAGTTCCAACAAAACATACCATTTAAAAAATAATTATATGGTAAAATAAAATTTTCATTGGTCAGACAAATTTAATATATAATAATTTTTTAAACAATCATATTTTATTTAAGAGATATAAATAAAGAATGAATTTTAATTTTTTCTATCCTGCTCCATCAAGTATTGTTCTAATTTTTAATATTATTTTAATATTATATCAAGTTAAGTTTCTTGTATCCTGCTTTTATTTTTCCTCTACATTGCATTGTTTTACTAATAAAAATGTGTGTACATGATGTGTAAATGTGTGTGATTGTCCGCAGTATGAGCTCGGGGTCCGTGAGTTTGCTAAACCCAAATGACTGTGCGGATCAGTCATCCCTGCGGAATAAATAATCATTTCTCTACATAGCGAAATACTGCCATCACATAGATAATTAAGTTATACACATATATAAATATTTTATTATATATATTTATTTTATTTATTTATGTGTAATCTATATTACCAATAAATTTCTTATACCCAATTCGGCTAGCATGGATATATCAAGTAAGATAAGATGACGTGAAACTCCCCGTTTCATAATTGATGTCTTGAACTCTTGTTACTCAGTGCGCGTTCTCCCAACGGACCTGTCAGCGCTTTCCCGTTTCGTTCCGAAAATGCGGAACGATAGTGATGTATAGGTACTACGACAGATGCGGCATGATTACTTAAGATGACGGGTCTCTAATCCTGTCGCTCGTATTCCCTTATTCTATGTTCTTTTCCATTTTTCTCAATATAATATAATATTACTAAGATACGTATTTATTTTTAACTTGAGTCCTCCGAGGCATGACAAATCCGTGCAGAATCCTAAAGCGAAAATAATATGCTTGTTTGCGGCATGAAAGCGATTGTTAAGGAAATACTTTAGCAAGCGCGGAGTCGCGAGTAACGAGCCAAATAATTAAGAAGAACAAGAATTCCAGAAGCAATTCCTGAAATTAATCTTTTCTTAGCCAAGACTTAATGAGAACTCATAGTAATTCGTTTCTTACTTTTTCTCAACTTTAGTAATGAAAGCTAATAAAAAACTTTTGGGATAAAGTGGCTTTCGTATTAATTGGAAGGTAGTAATATAATTTTTAAGTTACATCCCTGCACGCGAACAGATTTAAGCGCGATCCAACGCGGGCGCAGCTGTCTAACGAAAGCTCCGATTCAATATCGCGTCGCAACAACGGAAGAAAACAACTTCCCCAGATATTCAAATTAGGACAATGGAAATTTTATTCGTCGCGGCAGGCAATGAGCGGCAAGCCGCGTAATGTCGGCGTATATTGTGTGCATCGTGAAATTAAATTTTTAATCGAGCCTTTGTGCCGCATTTAAGCTTACTACTTCCGATCCAGTGGCGAAATTGCTCAATCTATTTGTGTCGAAGTGCTTTTAAATAGCAATGAATCCTATGCTCAAAAAATTATTTGTACAAAAATTTCAAAAATGGTAAAAATGTTCTTTATAAAAAGTATGAATGCATATAATAGCGACTATAAAAATCATTAATCGTTATTAAATGTTCCATATGCGCAACGGATTAACATTTTCTCTTCTTCGTAATAAATGAAGTAGCAATAAAATTTTGTTACGACGAAAATATATAATATTTTTTCATCGAGCAAATCTTTTTTATTACTCCCATAGAATTTTTTTTTTCAAGGAAAACCATTTTCCGTCTTGCAGTCCGATACAGATGGACCGGATATACGAATCCGAGTGAAATCTCGAGCTCGTCTCACGTCGCGTTCAACAGTCCGTCGTGGAACCCGAGACCGAAATGTCTGCGCAAAATTTATATCCTCGCGAAAGGTGTCGCCCGTACAACATACGTGCTCGTAAAAAAAAACGAGTCCCGAAATACACGGAACTTCGCGCTATGAAATATACCATTGCCGACGGGCTCGACCTACCGCCTGCAAATATGGCGTAAGTCTTCGTTGGATGTAAATATTACATATGGATTCCCATTTCGCATTTAACTCTGTCTCCTGTTACCGATGTCGCCCGGATTTCTTTCTGGTAAAAATTGAGCAATTCAGACAAACCGTGAGATTTGTGCGCTGAGAATTGTTGGAGTTTGTGATTTATGATCAAATTTTTTTCAAAATTTATTAAAAAAACCTTGCACTTAAATTTTATTAAAATCATCAATCATCTTTCCTCCCAAAAATGAAAAAAGATATTCTCATTTGTCATACTTTTATATTTATATTTAACATTTTATACAAAATGTCCAATCTTCTTAGAATAAATCATTATTTTAATCATTAATAAGCAGCGATTGCAACCTATCAATTAATGATATAAGTAGCTTGCTTAAATTAAAATTAACTAAAACATTAAATTAAATTTCGTCGTTTAGGTACATAATGAAGTGACGCTCCATCTCTCTGTGCGATATATAAGAGATTTCCTATCTAAATATTTTCTTAGTATCAACGGATACGTAAATCCCTCAGTATGGATAATTTTACTCGTTAGTTACCCTGTTTAATGACTTTAGTTAAGCTAAACGTAACTTATGCTATAAATCACTATAGTTGTCCTGACCAGATAAATCGCTCCGAAGGCAAGAGGGCACCGGGGAAGAGTTTCGCCGCAGTTTGCCTGAAAAGCCCAGCAACGCGATTCAACCTCATCTATTTCTTCCCATACCGCCGTGTCGACTTTTCAATTTTAACTCCGCGCTTCTTTGTTCTTTGATTGTTCATGTATGATAGTACCTCTATTCCTTTGCCTCCTCCTATACGTCGAGTCACTGCTCGAGACAGAGGGAGGAAAATGGCAAAAGGGCAAGCAGCGAGCAAAGGGAAAGACGAACTTGACACGCCTTCGCTTTTCCGTTGGTATTCTGTACAAAAGAAAACTATTTCATACGCGTCTTTTCCATTTCAGATTTTCGATTATACATACGGTTTTAAAGAATACGATTTGGACATACATCACCCTTTTTAACAAAGAATAAAAAGGATTCCTATCTGATTGTCGAAAATTTTGTTCTTTCTAAACTTTCAGAAATTATACATGCGAAAAATTGAATTCAGCTCAACATTCAGGCATTCAGAATGAGAATGAGTTTATTTCTTTTTCGATTTGGCTCGGTTAAGTGATACTTTTTTACAGTACCCATTATTGGAACAATGCTGGTTTCTTGCATCATGTGAGAAGCTGTTTGCAGGACCGATCTCCGCAAGGACGCCGGAAAATTGTGTTTGTTGCGTTACGACGAAAACCAGTAAAAACGTGCGACGAGGCTACGGTGAAATGAAATTTCGCCACAGGATACACCAGCTGTGCCAACCAGCCAGCTGTGAGATAATAGCGGTTGGCAATGTAATACCCAACGGCTGTTCGATTTACACTACACTTTTACTTAGCTAACAGAATCGAGGACGACTTCTTTAGAATTGTAACAATGCAGGCAGTACATAGTACATTCAATATATTGGATGTGTTTGAAAGGATCCGTATACGTAAAAGTGTGCACAGAAAACAATATATATGTATCTTATATACCTTTAGATATAAATAAAAGTTTTAATATTGGAAACACATAATTGATAATTTTTACGAAAAACTAGAATCATTTTCTTTTTGTCAAAAGTAAAAATTAGAGATGTCAACGTATAGATTTTTCATAATTTCTAAAACAGTATCGGTTTAGTTTTACAGTTTTCTCAAAATTTCAATATTTTTAAACAAGCGTTTTTGAGTAATAATTTCTCCAAGCTCTTACTTCTTTTATTATTTACGAAAAGTAAACCGCAGAAAAGCTCGAAAGCATGCACGAAACCAGCTATAATTTTCACAAGACAACAAGAAGTAATTTAACCGGTTTTAAATTTAACTTCATGTTATTCAGAGATGACATGGAATGTTTCACGTTCTGAAACTTTTCGTGAATCTTGTTCCTTCTATCTGCCGTACCTTTCATCCGCTTTCTAGCTCAAGTTAAGGTAGTTCCGCGTCGCAATTTCGTTGTAAAAGTGAGATGACACTCGGTTGCAATTGCGTGTAACGTCGGGCTGTACAAAAGTATCGCGTTGGCGATAGTATGCCAGCAGAAAGCACGCTGTAAACATTCACGTATTCTTAATCGTGTCACACCGCGCACGGTATAAACTTAATCACGATGGTAGTTTTCGGTCGCGCACTCTCCAAGTCATTCCGGGCGGCCCGAGTGGAAATAATCGCGACGTGCTCAGACGCGGCTGAGTAACTTGCAACTGTACCACTTGTGTCCCGCGCGGTTACTTTAGACCGTATTCTCCCCGCGCGTACATTTACCGCTAACTGCAACTCTGTGAGCCTGACTTTTATTTAACTAATACAGAGAATTGTCTTGCATCTCACTACCGCAGTTGTTCTCAAATAATGCGCTACGTGTGCACTGAGCATGCAGCAAATTTTGCCAGAAATGGTATCGTGAAACTTTGGATAATACGTTGTTCCAGAAAAAAATTATAAACAACTGTATTTAATATAACTTTTACTAAGACTTACCACAATATATATAGTAAATCGGTTATTTAATAATTAATAATAATTATTAGCTAACTAATCTAATAATTATTTTGTGTTCTTTTATTGTATAGTCCCTGTCTATTATGTTCAACATATCAATCGTATCCGTTTATGTCTTTATACATGAATTTATCTCTAACATCTATCTGTAATATCTGTAGTTTGGAAATTGTATTACACATTTCATCGTGTCGGAACTTGCGTGCGCGAATATTCCAGGTTTCGCTCTAATCAACTCAAATACTCAAATCAACCGTACAATAGTATGTGTTGGGCATAATAGACACATCCAAAGTTACGCGAACAGCAAAGTCTCGATAGTGCATTACACATCGTGAAATTTTGGACTGTTCCCGGTCATGACAGCTAGTTTATGGTTTCCTCTTCCGACGTTTAAGCACAGAGTAATACCGAAGTCAACGTTTTACACCGTTCATATGTTGTATTGTAAGCAACTAAAAGTGAATTTTACCGTTTACTCGTGACTAATACTAATGCGTCCGTTTGTACGTTTCATTAAGTTATTAATTGAGTTGTAACAATGGACTATTACGTTTATCCAACCACGCAAGAATGATCGAATCGATTCTGTCCGATATTCAGTTATATTGCATACTACAAATCTGTGGATTTATATCGAAGAAATTAATTATGTACGTTAAGTCGTACATATATGAGTGGTATTATGCTGAAATTTAAAATAGTCTAGATATGAATACATCTAGACTATTTTAAACAAGTTTATAATGTAATACTTTCTCAACTATAATACTATAAAGATAATTTCAATCTTGATCTAATCAAGATTGGAAATAAATTAGTAAGAGAAAGTAAAAGGATTTTGTTTTAATAATTATTTATCTTCGTGATTTTTCCTTCGTCATTTTCGCTCTCTTCGCTATGTCGTATTTAGCCAACATCAATTTACAAAATTCGTATACTATTGACAATGGTACAATGTACACGATGTGCTGAACGATGCTATCGCTCTTCCTTTCCTCGCCACAAATTTTTAATCATACTACCGTAAATATCGGAATGTACCGCTAGACACATTTATTATTGCCGATCTGAACGAGAGCCGATGCACTAATCGGCGTGTTTGCGCGGTTGATACTGATTCTCCACGAGATGCGAAACCAGTGCAGTTTTAATCTCGAAATTGCGGATGTCACACCGTTCTCGATAAAACCCCGCCGTGCAAAGGTTCGATTAAACGCGCTGCGAATTGGCTCTTGCCCGTAAAACATCTCGTCTGGCACATTTCCTGAATTCCTGTATCTTTTATTTATAAGCTCTATTGACGGAAACGAGTGATGATTTTGATTCTCGGATTTGCCTCGGTTCATATGCAATTAATCGACAATATAACATGGTACATAAATGATAAATATACTAGATGGCTATTCGATATCACTTATGTATTAATATTATAACATACAATAAATAGAATGCTTGTGATTATTGGTTATATTGCCAACTCGTTATTTATAAAATATTTAAACAAATCCTTATTAAATTAAGCGTAAGCATATACAATAACGTGGCAATTAAATTCCAGAATAAAGTATTGTTATTTACGTAAATTTTATGAAATAAATGAGACTTTTGTGAATTTATGCCTATCGAATTTTTAAATGATTTTTAATAACGTACAGTGTTCCTTTTTAATCTCTTCTTTCTCTACAGATTCTGTCGTAAGCAATTCCCTTTACATGGAGAGATAATGTAGTTTGCACACTTTACAGCTACAGACCGGATAAACTGTTTACGGACATCCCGTAGTTATCGAATTATCCTGATACGCCGATTTGGAGTCGAAGCATTGCAAAGAGAAATGCAGCAATATCGGAATATTATCGACTGCCCTATCTCGTTGCTCGCAATCGAATTCGAATATCGGATTCGTAACTGGCTGAGATATCGGCTCGACAAGAACGCGATTATGAATTAGAAGACCATAAGTGGATGCTTTCCATATTGATAATTCAAAGTTCATTATACAAAAGTATTCAACTATGTCATATTAGTACTATTATTAATAGGGCGATGTGAATCTTCGCTATTATCATAAACAAAATCAAAACAGAAGTGTTAAAGTAGTTCATATAAATTAAGCGTACATAAATGAAACTCTTGCATTGCATTCACGCAAAAAAAATCATGCCTATCCATCATGCGGAGTAAAACTTCGTTTAATTATTAGCTTTCCACGTCTGTTGGCATTTCAAAATGCGAATATTTACAAAATTGATATGGCATTTAATTGTCCATTATTTGTCTACGTTTGTTCATAAATGATCGTTTTTTTGTCCATTTTGCAAAAAATGATTTTGTTGCTTCAATATTTTTAAAGTTACTTAATATCGTTCCTATACGTACCTATACATATATTAAACTATTTGAACCAAATTATCACAATGTACGGAATAAGATATGAAAATTATTTGTCAATTTTTTCCTTTCTTGCTTGTAAAACTAATTTTTTTGTTTTAGTTTTTAAAAAAATTACGAGGCATGATATTAAATAACTTTTTAAAAACTAAAACAAAAAATTAGAAGCAAAAATTAGCAAATAATTTTCATATCTTATTCGTTACATTTGTTGTGATAATTTGGCTCAGATAGCTTAATATATAGGTAGATATATACGTTTCTTCTTTAAATTATACATGAACTCCGATTAACTATCATTTGTCTATACTTATCTAAATAAATAAGATGTCAACTTTATAAACTTTCGTTTAGTTCCACTTTTAAGACGAAAAACGGCGAGAAACGGACATACAGGATGATCAAATTGATGCATTACACGCCAATCCGTTTGCTATGTTATCAACGTCGTGAAACGACAATTGAAATCGCATCTCTGGCAATTGAAATTTTTAACTCGCCGTTTATCGTCCTCCGATACTTTCCACTCGCCAGTCACACGTTAGTACGCCGTTACACTGCGCGTTTCAAGCATATCAACGATCAACAACGCGGGCGCGTTTCCTTTCGGCTTGGACATCGCCGCAACCCTCATATACCACGTTGCATCGACGTGCAGAGCCACCCCTGCCTGCGATCCCTCGACTCCCGCCGTTGGTTCGCGCGATCGAACTGGAATTGAAACCCTACCCCTTTTATACCATGGAAAAGAGAGAGCCGCCATCATTCCGAGAACCAATCGGTGTGTGGCTCTTTTCAACCCCAAAATAAATAAAAAGCTTGCGGACAGAAGAGTGGATAAGGCAAGGTAAGGTAAAGAAGGAATGGAAAAGAAAAATAAAATTCAAGGAAGGCGCTTTTCACAGCAATTTACTCCACCGAAAATGTTCCGCGACTGTCGTGGCAATCTTATGTAAATATCAAACATAGTCCTTTTCGTGAAAAAATACACGAAATGAAAAGTAGAACTTAAAAGTATAAAAAGTAATAAAAAATTAATTTAAAAAAGTAATAAAAAGAGTCTAAATATTTGAAGAAGTCTAAAATAGCATCAAAGGCCAAAATTGTTGGTATTGCTGTTACACGGTTCGCAAAGTCAGTGATGCAAAAAAATCTATTTCAAAGAATTCGTAATTCTCGATGAAATAGTAAGTGTAGAAGATTATATATTAAGAAGAAATCCAATTATATTTAAATAAAGAAAGCAGTTATCTGTCTCGTGGTTCAATGTTTATTGCAATGCTTTTCCCACGGATTAAGCATTTATTAAGCTAGGTGATAAAACTGCGCGAAGTTGGAACGTGCAGTAGAATGAGATTCTTGCTTAAGTTGCTCATTATATTTGCAGCATATGCTGTACTGTCCCGTTAGATAAAGTAAACAATGTTTACATAGCGGAACATTTACAAGTTTCTATAAGCTACGTATAATTTAAAGGATTCTTGCGTAAGCAGCAAAAATAATCAGAGAAGGTTGCAATTATTAATGGTCTAATAAGTAAAATGATAATCATGCTCAATATTACACGATAAACTTATTATATGATAAACCATATTTATTCATTCACTGCAGTTTTAATGATTGTAAAAAATATATATTTTTGTTCGTTATAATTTTAATAATTATAAAAAATAGCTTGAGTTTATTTCACATCTACATATGATATGAAATATAATACAACTATTATTGTTATTTTAATTGTATCTTTTATTAATCCTGTAAATTTAATTATATTTTTAAATTTATATTTATGATTTGCAACAAACTCATTATGAGTACGCTCGAGAAACATTTAAATTTGCCAATAGTCTTTATATCTATTCTGAATGTATTTTTAGAATTGTTTTTCAAGTTGTGAATACAATCATAATCACGAATGTAACTTGTAGAGGAAATTTTGACAATCCCCTCTATAAAATGTATATAAAAGATTACTAAAAATATAAATTGTAATATTTTGCGAAAATTTATCAATTTATACTTTGTTAAATATTTTTATTGCCGTTTTTATAAAAAAAAAGTCTTAAGATTTCTTCATTGCTTGGTAAAACATTTGTAAATGCTTCAATTACACTTGTGACTGTAAAATCTTAATGCTTCAATTATTTTGCAAGTATCGTAAGCACTTCTATTATCTTTGAGAAAACGCAAGGCTTTATGCGGTTAAACGCAATTTGCTTTAACAAACCACTTGTTATGTCCGATTGTATTCACCAGTTAGCGATTACCCTTCGTGTTACTTATTTTCTCGAACGTGATGCTACCGCCAGTACAGTACAGTAAATGCAATTAGCAGCTTTGCCGGGGGGAGAACTCATTTTGGAACGGGATCTGCGCGATGCTAAGCTTACACGGTCTTATTACGCGGCTTATTTCGCTGCGAGTTATGCAGGCAGAACACAGTCTCGAACGTAGACGTGAAGAAAATTAGATCAGCGCGAAAGGTGCAAAATTAAGGAGCTGGAAAGTTAACGCTTTGCGTCTTCCGTCATTTCCCATGCGAACACGGGCTAATTTTAGATCTATTAGACACAATGAGGCAAGCAGAGTGTTTTCCAAGATGATAATACTCACAAATGTGGACGGAAAATTTATTATACAATCCTTATACATATAAATACATATAAATACCGGAAATAATTAAGATGCAAGTAGTAGTTGAAGCAATATATAAATTTTAATCGAATTTCCGAAATTTACATTACATGTAACTTTCACGATAGCTGGCTCGAGTGAAGCAATTCTACTATATGCGTACATAATCCATCAGGCTTGGCAATTTGTGGGTAGTAATTACGCGAAACGAAAAAATGATGAATTTCTGCGGGCCAAGAAGTAAAGAAACTTTCTAGATTACACTGTTATCCTGTTTTTGGAAAATAATTGAGCTACATTTTTCCCGACTCTATTGTTCCTGCTATACGAGGTTTAATCTCGGTAATCCCCGAATAATAAATACAAAGTGTAAAATTTTCTTTACACAGATATGAGGTAAACATAAATTAATCTAATATCCGATTATATCTCTTCTTTTTAAAAGAAAGGATATTAAAAGAAAGGATGTGAGAGAAGACAAAGTATATTAGTTTTTCGTCAGATTTTTTAGTGCAAAAAAGAAAAGTTATAATTGTTGTTCGTTATGATTTTCAAATAAAACATTGTTTAGTGAGGAGTAGCAAAATTATAGTAGAAAATATAATCAATACTGTATTTATTGCTTTATTACAATTTTATCAATTTTGCAAACTTATTATAAAACTATAAATGTACAAGATGTATAAATTTATCACCCATTATATAGATTTATAAATTATATGTATTTGCATCGTTAATTTTTGTAATTTATACAATCGAACTTACAAATGGAACTTGCAGATTTTTTTATTTCGAATGTAAAACAACAGGAAATTATTCCATAATTTTCAACTATAAAAGGACGCGACATTCTGTCTGTCATTGAGAGGTCTTGGCCTATCTTTATGCGGTACGTACGAGTGTTCAGAATCGCGAACTTTTAATTAGCGTCCTGCGGAACTGAGCCAAAGAACAAGAGAACTGTCAAGAATACGAGAAGGAAGGCTATGCGAATAGAAAAACTTCCTTGCTCCTTTAACAGAAATCACGCCTGTGTTCGCGGTGAGAAATGCTTCTTCTTTTCTTTCATTATCCGGCTTTTTCTCATAAGCGTTCATGTCATAAGATGCATCCTGCTAGCACGTCTGCGAATGATATCTGCCTCTCACTTCTCAAAAGTTCGTGCGAGATCATAAAAGAGTTAGAAAATGCCTCACGTATGAAAATAATTTCACGATCCGCGTGAATTATGGTAGAATTTATGCCACGACCGTCGTTTCTGAGAAAATACATCGAACACTGCATTTAAGATTTTATTTAGAATGTAAACATTAGAACCGAAAAGACGAAAATCCAATCGCACGAATAAAGAATAAATATTTGCTCATTGATGTAATGATGTAATGATCGGAATATTAAAATATTATCCAACGCGTAATAAAATATAATTCACGGATTTATAACATTTTACGAAGAAGAATTGCAAAATATCACAGCTGTTTATAAGTTTATTTCACAAGACGCTCTCTTACGTAAGCAGAATACTTAAATGTCTGTTTATTCGATGAAGAACAATTCACTGATATTTCGCTAGATATTTTAGCTATGGTATAACAACTGGGTTACCAGAAGTTATCCGGCTTAGCAGCTGCACCTATCTGAATTTGCGGATGTCGCGGAGGCGGCGACATTGATTGACGTATAGTTTTCGCTTCCGCTAAGTTAGGAAGTCTATTGGCGCAGAAACCTGGAACACGACGCACCGTGACGGAATCCAAATCGATTTAAAATCGATTTTTCTTGAACAAAGATTTAATAAATACCATTCTTATCACAATTTTATACCATTGAAATTTAAATATGTCAATAAAATTAATCATCAAATTTAAATCCTAAAATTTATTATGTTATGCAACAATTTGTATAAAATGCATAATTTCTATCTTTTTGAAAAAAGTTATATTTACATAATAAAAATATTATTTTCTTAAAATGCACATTATATGTAAAATAATGTATATAGGAATAAATAGAAAATAAAATTTAATTATTTAACTGCATCTTAAAATTGTAAAGTTAAACAATTTTCTATATTTTCAGTCTTATTTATTCGATTTGAATAATATTACTGTCACTATACATTTTTATAGGCTATAAAATTAGATTAAATTTTACATTACTGGGTTAAAAAGAAGAAGTGGTTGTATATCTTCATCTTCACTTACGATAAATTTATATCATCACGTTTATTTAGCATTATTAAATCGTACTAGGCAACTTTGAACAATGTAATTTATATTAATGGTGGTCGCGAAAGCGTCTTAAAGTCTTCTTAGGGCATTGGAGCCCTCTGCGCGATAGCATTTGCGGTAGCATAAGCGGAATTTACTTCGTCGCCAAGAACGAACTAGAGCGAACTAGTGACGAAACCGCCAGGCGGTCTCTTGTGTCTAACCGGAAGTTACACTTGTTTTCGGCCGAGGACTCGCTTCTCCCTTTTCGTTTTCGTTCTTTCTTACTTTCTCATTTTTTTTCTCCCTTACAATTTTATCTGGCACCTGTAGAGTTTTAATCCTTATGATGTCTAGTTGTGCTAAACTTTAAAATATCAAATCTGATATTTTAAAGTATATTAGATCATGCAAATAAAGCAATTCTCAGTTAAAGATATAGAAAAAAGATGTGTCTTTTATAGAAAATGAGCTTCAGAATGGAAATTTAACAGACAAAAATTAATAATTCTTGAATTTTTTTAGTACAGAATAATTAGAAAATGTTTTATATTTCAAGAAAATTCTATATTATTAGAGTAAGTATTATACGCTCTTTTCCTTGTAAATATGCTTAAATATAGTAGTCCTCTTTAATTAAATGAGATTAGGACGAGAATAGAAATCTCTCTTTTTATTATTTTAATACAATTGTTGCACCTTTGTATTTTCAATAAATAAATCACCATTATTATAACGTAGCTTAACGATCGCGAACTACAACGAAGTCGAAGCAATGGCGATTTGATAGGCGTTTTGTACAAAGCATTCACGGCACGGATGCTTGCGAAGCTTCCGAGAGATCGAAGAGCCAAGTTTTAATGCGCGTAAGCGCATCTCTTGGTTTCGCATGCCTGAGCTGCCAAGAGGTGAATGTTAATTTTTGCTTTACCAAAGTTTACCAACGCGGGACGAACGAAATTGCCGCAGCAATTTCCCCGGGGCGACGTAAAAGTCTTGTAACAATGCCAGGAGCACAGGAAATTCTTTTCCACTCGCGCCGCGGAATGTTAAACGTGTCGAATCCCGAACGGCGCAATAACGTCGCCCCGCATGACATATCAAATTTTTGGTACATCAACGAGATTCTCATCGACGTTCGATTCGATTCTGACAGCTATCTAACTCAACGGCTTCATGATGCTTTCGTAAATTTCATTCCAGATTTGTAGTTTCAACTTGATCAAAGTCTTTTTAAATATAATACAAAATTAAACTGGAAATATTATAATATCCCAAATTTAATTGGAATTTAAATGGAAATATTCAAAGTAATATCAACTATAAGCTATAAATATTCGAATGTTTATACGATCTTTTATAATGAAACAATATGTAATGAATCTTTTTACAAACTATTGTAGCAAAGCTTATTTAAAAATCATTTTTTAAAAGACGTCAAACGTTTTAAAAACGCATAATTTAAAGTTAACACATTTCTTTCGCTTCGAACGGCTCGTATTTTAGATAGCACTTTCGGATATTCCGCAAGATTAACCTCGCGAGTTTAAATCAGACGAGTTGCGGTGGATGCACGCTTGAGTTACATCTTTGGCGAAACGCATTTCCAGACCGACGAATAATTTTTCTTTTACCGATGAGCAACTAGAGATGAATGAGAATTCACAACCAAGTAAAATCAAAATAGAAAACACAAACATTTTGTTATTTTACAGAATGTAATAAATCTCTACAATTGTAGACTCATACCATTTACGTTACATAATTAGAAAAATTTATTTTTAACTTTATGGATGTTTAATTTGTAATATTTATCTCAAATATAAAAACTATGTATCAGATAAATTTCGAGTTTTTTCTAATCGTAAATAAATTAAGCTTAAAAACTGACTATAATAATCAAAATACTATTAAACAGTTTATGCTGTGAGGTAAGATTTTACTTTTTATTTCTACGACGATATTGAGATTCGTTGAGACGCGCACGTGGAAGTCAAGCATAAAACGTTAAGGATTTAATAAATGACGTGACTATTATTCAAGCGGTATCGTAACCATTTATAGCGTTCAATAACGTGAAGAGCTAATACTGCCGCTATGTTTTCTAAAGAGGTATACAAGTGAAGAATTAAAACGAATATATATATATATATATCATCGAGTCTTTTTTAGCCGTTAAATCCTATGATTCTCGAGGCGCGTAACGCGATATTAAAAAATGTCCGAGCCGAAGATACTCCTCTATACACTCTCGAGCGTTGAAAGGCGTCGGTAATCCTGGCATTTACATGAAAATCGTCGGATTTCGGGTCCGTTCCACGGTCGATTTCATCGCTGCGATAAATAGCGCGTGCGAAAGATGGAAAAGGAACGCGTGGTGAACCACAGCTCTGGTTTATTCCGCTCGGAAATCGTAATATATACTATTTTTACATCGAGCGTGAGGAAAAAACACACGTTCGTGAAGCCCCATGAATGGTGTACGCTAGCTTTCTCTTCCGTTGAGCGGAAATGCTGGATTTGCCGAGCCCCAGTTAATGCAAGCTGATGAAAGACGTGGACGCGCTTTTGTGCCTCTTCCGTGCGTCGCATTAGCCACTTTTGCCATGAAAGTATCTTGTGAAACGCGACATGTCACATAGTAATTTTGGAAAAGCCATACACGTTACTGCAAACGACAAAATTAGCGCACGCGTTGCTCTAAATCTTTTATTGAATAAAAACTTTCCTAAAATTTTCCCAAACTTGCAGCCATGTTATTAATATTGAAAGAGACGTATGATCACGTTTGCTTGCTACAAAACAAAATGAACAAAAATTAAACGAAACTGATGCGCTGTAGTCTATAATTGTATTTATTTTATCGGATCGCGTGTGTACTGTGTGCACTGAGAGAAAAATATAGTTACTTTTGGCCCCAACCATAATTTTATAGTATTTCTAGCAATAAATATGATTAACTTAACTATATGCATCATTATGTTAACCATAATTATTATTAGAAATACTATAAAATTGTGGTTGGGTCCAAAAGTGACTATATTTTTCTTTCAGTGTGTGTGTGTGTGTGTGTGTGTTTGTCTGAAAGCAATATTGAAAAAACAAATTCTATGTTAAATTCACGCAAGTTTTTTTTAATCAACGGCTGTTAATGCCGCGTCCGTCCTGTACTAAAGCGCGACCGATTGCAAAACCGCAATACGATGTTTGCAACGACCGTTTATTGACGTCGTTTATATACGCAACTGACTAGCAGCACTAGCATATACCGGTAATATACAGTCTCGGTATCGTGCGCGAATGACGGAATTAATCCATCTGTCGGATGTCGCGCTTAATTCCCTCCGGGCGTACTTTGACGGTTCGCTCTAGAACTCAACAAATCTGATTGAATCAGAAACATCGTTGCCCGTGACGCTGATTTCGATAGCAATTAAAAATGCATCTTATTTTTCGCTCGAAAGTTTACTTGATCGGCACACGGCAAGTTGTCGCCGACTCTAGACACGAGATCGGTAGAATTTAATATAAACGTGGTTGTAAATTCTACTTTCATCTATATTATTAGAGCTGATAATTAATCAAACTTTTTTAATAATCTCGATAAATTTTAAATAAAATACAATTGAAAGAATTTTTTTGTGCTTTAATTGTGGTTTACAAAATAAGTAAAGTAAAATCATTCAGGAAATACCATACAGATAAAATCCAGTAACTAACGTCACAATCTGTTGGTACTTTACGTCCGAATCCCTCTAATTAATTAGCGACTTCTTTTTAGCCACCGTGAGTTTCCTTCGTAGTGGCGGCCTGAATAATCGAGTGGCTAACTTTACTCAGCGTTAATATAGATCTCGCCGGTGGTGACCCGTGTGACGGAACCCCCGGCATTATTCCGAACAGTAATAGTCTCTCCACGGCAAAGTTACGGCAAAGTTTCTCAACCCGGTGCCGATTAAAAAGCGTGCTCCGCCAAAAATACAATAGAATTCTGCCAGTTGGTTTGCCGATCGCAAATAAGATTAATCGACGGCCGAGGATGCCGTGGGAAGGAACGAAATATCGGGACCGATTAATTACTGAAAAAGTTCGCACTCGTCCCTCCGCACCCGGTTACTCGAACAGTCTGCCGTTTTAATAGATTGCGTACACACGCGAAAGGAATTTGCCCCGATATTCCAATCTGCCGAAATCTCTCGTTTCCCCCTTTTTTCGACCGACTTGCCTTAATTGGGCCACGTTGTGCTTACTCGCGCCGCGCGCGAACTCGCCTCGTTGGGATTTACATTCGATACGCTCCGTGGTAGATTGAATTTACTCACGAAATGAATAAAATTCAGAAATCTGGGAACGTGAAAAATTTCACCTTCGCTTCGTTTGACGGAAAAGAGTAGAGAGGCGTGAACAAATTGTGATGCGCCAAATAGTGCAGTTGGAACATGTTATATAACTTATATGTATTGTATATTACATATAGTTTTTAACTATTATTTTAACTATTTTTGTTATTATATTTAATTTGTTATTATTATTAATATTATAGTATTATTATAAAGCAGACAATAAATAAACGAAGAGGTAGGAGCAAAAATATATGATTACGAATCTAATCTTTTCTCGAAATTAAGCGGAGGTTGTTAGTACTTTAAAAACGCTTGTGTTTTTAAAGACAAACCAATTTCTCTTTCGGAAAATACCATTACAATACTTTTGCATGGATTATGTGATATTTCGAGACGTGCTTCTCGTATCTAAAATGCCAGAACAAATTAAGAGAACAGAAATAAACTCGTTACGACAAATTTTTGAAAAATTTTGTTTTCTTCCTTTTAATAATTTGGAAATAACGTGAAAATTCATTGCCGTATAAATACTGTCTTAAGTATATAGCTTTATTTTAATTATTACAGAAATAAGATTGGCGTAGACTCATTTGTTCTTTAAATGATAAAATATATCAAGCTTGAAATTGTTAAATAAAAAAGAAGAAAAATGTTAATGCTAACGTTATATTAATTTTTATGTCACAAGTTGTCCTTTGATCTGTCATTATCAAAATCAAATGTTGGTTCTCATTTACTCACTCTCCAATATTATTATTACACAAATGTCACATGATATTGTCCTATATTTAATTATATTTTACGATATCAATATTGCGATATCAATATCACATCCTACCAATGTGCGCGCAATTATATTCAGTATCTAATTACTTTCCAACGCCATCGAAGTATGATATGTATGTATATCAGATTGCTATGCGAAGATTTATTCTACATAAATATTGAATAGCTCTCTATATTGCGACACTGATTTGTATCGCTTTAATTAACAATTTGAACATGGCCTTGCTGTATTAATTAGTGATTGGGCTTTTAGATCATGCTCACGACCTAATTCTGGCCGAACTTTTTTTATACTTAACCGAACTAAGTCATCGAAAGTTGGTCTGCGATAAGAAATCCTCTTTTCGACATGATAAATTGCAAAATTGTCAAGTTCTCACTGTGATAGGATTCTATAAAAAAAAGTAACACTTCATGAGCCACAAACATCTCTTCGTATTGAGAACAAATAAGAGCTTGAAAGTAAAAGTTACGCAAATTGGTATTTTTATTCATTTTTATTTGCGACCTTGTCTCTCATAATAGTAAAATCATTCGTGCGGTACTGCTATCTCTGAATATAATAGCATATATATGGAACCAAAAATTTTTCGTGATACACTTCGCTACGTTTTTCAATATCCCAGATGGAAAAACATCAAATATCTCAGATCGTATCAAACTTGACCTATATCATTTTTACTTTCAATCATATATTGTACATACATGATACGAAACTTATGTAAAGATTATTTCTTTAATTTAAATAATATAAATGTTATTGAATTAATAAATATTAATGTTTAACTAATGCAAAGAAAAAATACTCGTAATTCACTGTCAATTGCGATTCTTGAGAAGAAAATTTCTCTCTCTAATGATACAAATGATAGAATTGATAGAAACGTTCATTAGAAGTTTTATTCAAATAGAAATTATTCAGAGTATAATTATTGATTCAATATTTCAAATATACATCCATCTAGATATAACTCATTTCGATCTACATTTTCACAATTTCGTTGTATTAATTTTGAAAGAAAAGAAAATTGTATTTCTTGTCATTTAAATACATGCTTAATTTGACGTTTCAATAATTAATGAACAAGTCAGAACAATTTCTCGCTTTTTAGTCTTAATAATAAAATTTCTTAATAGAAATTAAGTGATCATTTAAAACTTTTTTTTTAATTCGATTTGATATTTATGTAAATATATGAGATTGATATTAAGTTTCTGAATTTATTTAATAAATAAAATTCTTGTATATATGTAATTTTTGTATTAGCAAAATTCTAATATGCAAAGTTAAAAGTGCCTCTTCAAACGCATCTACTTGACATTTTTTGGAAACTATTTCTAATTAAAATTTTTATATGTACATAGGTAGGCTTTCGAGAGTGGTCCTCAATATACGTCCACTTGATATTAAATTAAAATTTTTTGCTTGAAAGAGGAAACACTCGTATCCTTGCATTGTCGGTTACCTACCGGTCTATTCTATTTGACGTTTTAGCAATCAACGAGTGACCTTTCGGATATAATAAAAGCAGTTTGATTTCCCCTGCAAGTTCTCCAATAAAATGTTACTCTTATACGGAAGTATCGTGTATCGAAATGGAATGTATTATGTATCTCACCCACCCACGTAGGAGATGGTCTAAAAAAAACATACGTATAATAATAGCAGCATTCCATCGTTGAGAGTGCTTAGAAGGTATTTTGTAAATCTGCATTTATGCTTAACTTATTGCACATTCAAATAAATACACACATACGCACGCGCAATGATCAATTTTGCATTCATATTTTTATTTGGATACGTTATTCGACAAATAAAATTTTTACAGTTAATTAGAATTAAAAAAAAAAATTTATTCAAGTATTTAAAAATCTCGATTTATATTTTAACTATTTTATATTTTATATTAGTCGATTTATATTTTAACTAAAGATTGGTTGACAAGTACTACCTAATTATCTAACTATTATGTCAAAAGAGAATAATTTTGTGATACAACGTCTTATCTAGTGAAATGACAATGTTTTATAAGCAATGAATTATTGCATATGGCATTTAAAAGAGGGTATATACATAATATACAGTAATTAACAGCAAATACACAGATATTCGCAATCAGAATTTTCAATTAATTTGCTTTGATCTTTGTATTTATATATATTGAGAATGTTTTTTTTCGTTTTTTTTATTATAATAACGGTTATGTACACTTAACTTTATGCAAACATGTTCAGATAAATTACTATTAAAAAAGTATTCGCTCTATAATCTTTAAACCAATGATAATAAATTTTGTTAAATAATATTTTTGCAAAATTAAAGATGTTTAATAGAAAATATCAATTTTTGAAGTTAATGTAATACAATATACAAAATACTTATATCAGGCAAGCCTTATAGTATTTTTCTATAGCCCAGTACCTTTCTATAGTTTCCTAATCTTTCTGTTGTCATGACCACTCATAACGCGTCGGTATCAGCGGTCTGTTGGACGTTTCCAATCAGTTCGTTTAGCTTCGATGCATCTACTCGATTGCATTGTTGCAACAATCGACGGGTGACCTTTTCATCGCAATGGAGGCCACGCGAGAGTTCGCGATTCCCCTCGAATCCTAGCTGGGACGCAAATTGGCCACGTGACATTATGGCATTCCCCAAATGACTGTAACACGTTACGGCATTGCTCTCAGCCGTTACATGCATGCACACATAACATCCCCCGTCCCTCCCACTTCATCCTACGCGTCTCGATCTGCCGAACAATGCGCTCAGACCAATGATGAGCTTTCGGAGAACGCTTTCCATGCATCATATTCGAGGACGCGCGCATGTCCCACAAGTTTTTCATCCGTATGATACCACGTATTCTGCAATCTAGGATATGCGAACATCAACCGTTCCAACATAATATATGTGACATCTCTTTTCATCAGTAATTAAAATAGCTGAATATTTGAACAGGAATTAGCGATAGCATAATGATGATTATTTAAATTACACAAATTCATTTAGTAATAAAACGATTCGATAAAGATTTAAATTACTCATACGTTATTTGTATATAATTATTATATTATATTTTGAAAGCTTTTGAGAATTGAATTTTGAGATGTAGCGTGTTGTCGATCATGGCTAAAAAGTCCAATTTTATAATTTAGATTCGATTAAACAACCATTATAATTTAATTAGAAAAATAATTAGAATTCAAACAAATATTTTTGTAGTAAAATTATTCCTTTTTAAAAGACAAAGAATATTATTCGACAATTGTAATGTATAATTTGCACCAAGATAAAAGATTTGAGACTTTTTACTTTGCAAGTATAATCTTCATGTATTTGTATTTAAAGCAAAAAGATTATAATAATTGCTAGTAAGATATTAATTCATTTATCAAAAATTCCAATATTAATAATACGGATATCTCATGTTACTATCGTAGCATAACCTAGAGTTATGAAATTCCAGCTACGTATCCGTGTTTCGTCGACGTTACAAATGAGTCACGGGACTTGCGCGTAAACTCCCAGAAACAATCTACTTGATGGGGAATTTAATGCGGCAGCTAATGCAGCCGCTCGATTTGTTTGAACTTTTCGAGGGATATGTATCCCGGGAAGAGACTATGCGCGGATCTGCGAATCTAGTTTGAGGTGCTGCAGAATATATGTATAATATATATAGGAGAATGATCCCCGGAGACGATTTCGTTACACCGTATCTACATCCGACGGTATAACTGGGTGATGCGCCATCCTGGCGAGGACGAATTTGCGATTCATGTTCCCGCTGGGGTAGCCGAGAATTCGAGCACGCCAATTCCCTGCAAAGTCATTCGGAAGGCTTCGCAACACCTATTGATTTGGAAATTACTCGGGATCCTGTTCCTCGCGTTCCTGCATTTTACAACAAGTCTAACGACCGTACGCGTTCGGAGTGCATCACCGATTCGTATCTAACACCGAGCTGACTGTGTCCCATTTTGTAAAGTCATTGTAA
Organism: Tetramorium alpestre; assembly: GCA_021460005.1. Taxonomy (NCBI): domain Eukaryota; kingdom Metazoa; phylum Arthropoda; class Insecta; order Hymenoptera; family Formicidae; genus Tetramorium; species Tetramorium alpestre. Next base: position 2,489,153 of record JAJVSH010000008.1, on the reverse strand, counting down.
TCGTATTAAAACACAAGCTCAATTAAACACAAACTTAAATAATGGAAGCTAACGCAACCTTACACTAGTATTCAGTAATGTTGGAAATAAATAAAATTTTTATTTACAATTTTGATTATCTATTAAAAGTAGTTTCTGCTAATTGACGAAAAGTCAAATCAATTAGCGTTTATAAATTTAAATTTTTACGTTAAATTTTATATATCATATTATTATTTATACATTAAAATTTTATAGATTAAAATATTAATTATATATTAAAATTTTATATATTAATTAGTGAAAACCTCTGACACAAATAGCAAAATATATGAGAAGGAGAGAGAGAGAGAGAGAGAGAGAGAGAGAAAGAGAGAAACAGAGAGAGAGTGTGTATATTTATACGTGTGCATATATGTATACGTATATGTATAATATTAATATTTCATATTCATTCTCAAAAAAATGTGACAATTTCTATAATTTGCATTAATTTAATTTTGGGGAAATTTGTGAAATAAAGTTTTATAAACGAAAACTTTACTTGTACGAAGCCTCGTATAAATATTCTATTATATTAATTTATTTTCAATGCAATATAATATTGTGCTACATTCAAATGCCACGCAAATGTCCATTGCAACTTGTTTACTTCTTGTATGCTTTTTGTAAAACGATTTCATTCGAAACAGTCTGTTGTTTTCTGTGATTCTTTTCCCCGCTCGCGGAAAGAGTCCGAATTTACGATTATAAATTTTGTGGATTCCTTCGTTTCGACATTTATGCATTCGAAAACAACGTGGAAGTCGCCTTAGCAGCCTTTTAATATTTTACTGCTGTTAGATCGTTAATATTTCTGGTACACTTGGTTTAAAATCACTGACCCGGAAAGAATACCATCTTTCAACTACTCGCTCATGGTAATTTTATTAATTCCGCCATAAATGTTTCTGCGCTTTTTCGATGTCGAATGTTCATTGCGTTCAAGCGAAAATTCGTACATCGAGCTAGCATTCGGCTTTGATGCGTTAACGATAATATTTTCTTTCATTATTTCGTTACTCAATATCTAGTCGTTGATTAAAATCGACATATCGGCATATTTATATGCTAGATCCGTCATGAAATAAAATTTCTCTTCAGCCATTTTATCAGCCAAAAATAATTACAAACTTGCTGATTGGAATAAGAATTTTTCTGATAAATTACGTTTCAATCACGACAATTTCATCTTTCCGTCATTTAAAATAAATATTATTTATTTTTAACAAATTAAACAAGTTAAACAAATTTAAATAATTACTATAATTTGACTTGTCAATTAGCAGAAACTACTTTGTTATTGAAAATCAAAATAAAGAAACTTAATATATAAAATAATTGAAATTATTAATTAAGAATTTATTTTTAAATTACGAGATAAACGAGATAAATGAAGCATCATTGAATAAGATACGCTTTCAAGTTCATCGCGCGCGTGAGTCTGAAGTAAATTATGTTCTATTTCACGGTAACTCTATTTACGTTCCAACAATACTTTATGTTACGTTAAGTGTGTTAAATTTCGCGAGTATTTTCGCTGGCAATTCCTTGGATGAAAATTCACATAATTGCAGTTATCTTCGTGTAAGCCAATATAACTTTATAATAACATATATTTCTGTTACTTAATCTCCATGATCCAAGTTTAGTAACTTTGGATGGAACTTTGAAATTGCAATACGCGCCACTGCGCATTAAATATTTTCATCCCTTGTCATCAATATGCAATTTATAAAATCGTACAATAAAATAATTAAAAAATCAAGAGACAAAAATATATATTTTCTAATCTTTTTAATTATACATATACAATTCTGTTGTTACAATTTTCTGTATATGTATATATGTCTCTGTAGCTGTTGTAAAGAATTGAACGAAATTATAGATGTATTAAAATTCGTTTCTTCTTATATTTTGAGATTAATTCATTTTAGAACGTCAATCAAAACATCAATTAATCCAATTGTGGCAACACAAATCTCGACATAAAGAATAATAATCGAGGTCAAGGCGGTTTTAGTACAAGTATATCAACGGGCAAGATAGTTGAATGCACGTGTCGAGAGGAGATATCGGGCTCTCCTTTGTAGACGCAATCGAGCTAGGCGGTTGATTGAAGTGACCGCAATAGTCTGCGGTAGTGTTCAATTTGTCGGGGCAGGTACTGAACTGAACATTCTCTTTGGTCACAAAATCTGTACAATCGCAGCTAAACCATATCGCAGGCGGGTCCTGCAACAATCCTCGGCATAGTTTCCTAATCAGTATCCGAAATATCTACAACATTACGTAATAATGCGATTGTGGAAACGCTACATCCAAAGTGCAAATTAATATTTATTTAACTGAAACAAATACTGTTCTAGTAATAATATCTAATTTGTAATTAACTGCAGATAAATACCTAATAATTGAAATCCCTAATAATTGAAAGCACATCGAATTTATATTTTCGAAAAATATAAAAATAATCGGAGAAAAAAAAGAGAAACTTAATCATAAAATCAATGATTTATTAATAATCAGTGATTAATTAAGCGTATTTATTCGTATTTATGATTTTTCTCAGACTAATTTATGTTCCTTAAAAATTAAATGTCCGTGAAATCACAATAGATAAATAAGATTCTTGGTTGTTTTGTTTCTTGCACTAGAACAATCCTAGCAGACTGTTACGTTGCGGTGAAACATTTTTCTCTCTCTTTCTCATTCTCGTTTAGCTACGCGTCAGAAGGCAGCTTGTTAAACCTCCAAGTATTTGTCCCGGACTGCTCGAAAATTCCAGTGGAGGACTGGATGCCCAGAAAAACAGAGTACGTTGGAACAGGTCCAGATAATAGCGTGCCGCAAGATTCGACAGTCATCGGGAAAAACGAAGCGCCGTTACTTTTGGCGAAGAATGAAAATTCTTCCGGATTAAAAACTCAACGGAGCAGAATGGAATCATTGTTTAATGTGCTCCTTGTTGTACGCACATATGTTCTCTATCAGACTTTCAGTTTATTTTATTTAAACAGATCTTGTTTGATATTTTAATTGAAGTTTATAAATTTTAATTTAAAAAAATATGTATGTATGTACGTACATATATATAAATTAAGAAATTGCAAAAATACAATGTATTTTTTATTCAAATGTATGAGAAATCGCTACTATAAAATATAAAAATTTTTAGCAGTGGTCCTGTATAATTCTGCAATTCTATAAGTATAGTTAAACTAGCGGTAATGTTAGAAGACGAGATGGGCTGTGATTGTGTGCAACTATGGCCCTATTAGCCTACAGGATCGAGCGGGCGCTTGGAGAACGGCCGACAATGAAAAGTTTCAGCGAGACGTTAAATTATGCAAGGGAATGCGGCGAAGTAATGACCGCGTGGATTAACCTCGACCTTAGATGGAGCTTTGGATGGTGGTTTTTGAAAGGGGTGAGGTTAAACGATAAGATCCAATTATCGAGAAACAGTTTATCTCGCGGACGAACGAAAGGATAAGCCGGCGAGAAACTCAGAGCTCACTTTTCTTCACGGAATAGATCGGGACTCCAAAAACGTCCGATATATGCCGCGGGAGAAGAAAAGCCGATTGTTAACTCCGTTGATATATTACCGATTTAAAGAATTGCCAAGCTGTCGAGACGGAAATAATTATAAGATTGCCATCGATAAGCATAAATCGCCTGTATCTCTCGTAGCAGTTCCGAAAGAAATTAAATAGAGTACTTTTATAAACATTTTATACTATACATATATGTAACTTAACAGTTACCGTTAGATACTTTCTGGTAATATTATCTGGTACATTACAAAACAGAAAGATATTTTATCACATTATAAAATCAGTAAATTCAGTATTTCTAAACATATAATCAATTAAAATTTCGACAATTATAAGATAGAAGATGTGGATTATTTTCGCAACATATTGGTTTAAAAATTATCTTCCATTATTGTAGTAGGTATATAAAGTCTTTCGCGTGAAACAATGTTATATATTATTTCATTGTTCCTACCGTGTGCTCTTCTAATACAAGGATCGATATCTAACTTATTGCCATACGTTTCGAGGATATATAGAAGTTCATCTTCGTGGATGCTGCCTCCCACGGGAATGCAGCTCCCATGCAGCATGGGAGATAAGCATTCCTCATGTAAGATGCCGTTCGTAATCAGGATAAGAATGCGGTTTGAACACGAGTAACTCGAAAGCCGATGCTTTACGTGACGAGGCTGATAATGCATGAAGCGAACAAATGAGATCGGAAATTTCGTACACGACGGCAGTAAAAATGATAGCGATATAGCAAACTAAGCGTTTCATTGGGGACAGTTTCTATCTTGTATGTCAAGAAGTTACAAGGCCCGTTGCATGTACTCATTCGTCGCATATGCGCGATATTTGTCTTCGAGATGTTTCTCTTGACATGCGGAGACGGTGTAAAACAAGACATTTCCCAAAGAGAACTACACTATTTCTTGTTTTCTACATTTCCTCGAAGTTTTTATATTCTTTATTTTTCATGAATTTGTATACCTCTATTTTCCATTTCATTTCATTTCATTCTAGTTCCATGAATAATTTTCTTCTTTTTGTAATTTACTTCTCTTTATAATCTTATATTCTTAGATGCAATATTAGATGCAATTTAAAGTCATAATTAAAAAATGTTAAGAAATTATAAACAGTACTTCGAAAAATTTCTATAATATGAAGAATTCTAACGACTAAGACATTATATGTGAAAAAACAAACATGAGAAAAATAATTATTGCAAGCATTATAGCACATATTTATATACATGTGTTGAATTAATAAAGCTCTTTTATTCGTGTTTCCAAAGCAAAATTAAATTTTTCAAATTTTCGTTAGTTGGTCATATTTTAAACTAATTTTGATGTAATCAATTTTCTTTTCAATTTTTAGCAACGAATGGATTACAACAGTCTATGTTTTCATAAGAGTTGACGACTTTAATTGCAATAGGAAAACTGATAAAGGCCAACTGAATATTCTAGGCTATAGCTTGGATTGTAATATTAATTATTTACATTGCACTCCCGTGACGCACGGCTGAAAAGGTTCCCGAAAAAATGTTTCAAGTCTTGTAAAAATGTTTTTGTGAAAACAAAATTTTAATGGAAATAAATTTTATAACACTAATACTTGCAAGAGATACAATAAAATGTTATTTTTACGACACATAAAATAAGTACTTTATTAAATATTTTGTTAAACAAATGTTTTTTTATTATATAATGTTTTAAAACTTGATGATTTATATTGTAAAAAGATGAATCGTTTATAATATTCTTTTAAAGATTTCTTTCTCTTTTCCTTTTTTATCTTTTTCTTTAATATATAACATAAATTTATGAGCAGAAAAATTTCTCGCAATTTGTACTGGTTGCCGGTCGATCTTTCTGTATGTTCTTTAACACCGCATTGTTCATAAAAAACGCTTCTCGAGAATTTATTATACTACATTTATAATAGTCACAAAATATGCGTAAATAGTTTACTTTGTCAGCAATGTCTAATTGATTAAATAACGTACTTTATATGCCATTATTATGCAACTTGCGGACAGTCTGAGCAATGATGGTCCTTTGTCTTTACGAACCTTGTTAAATATACATGCGCTTTTCTGTAGCAATTTTTAATTGCGATATGAAACTATATAATGAGTTACGAAGCCGCTTCAAGCGTGTTAATTCATTTTGCGTCGGACAAATTTCAAACAAAATTCAAGCTTGTGTCTACTTTAAAATAGAAAAAGTCTTATATATTTATAACACTGATTCGCAATATTAAAAATTTGACATATTAGAATATTAGATACTCTTACAAATTGTGTACAAAATGTTCTAGATTTTGTTATTTATCTTTTATTCATTATTTTATCTGCAGTTGTTTCGGTGGACTTGGAAATTTGAAATCTTTATTAATGTAAAACTGTATTATTGTATTTTATAAATATTAAATAATTATTTAGTGAGAAGAATTATCTATATTGCTGAAATCTATTTTATTATTAATGGTTACATATAACTTTTTACTTAAACATTTAAAACATGTTTTGCATGGAAAGAGTTATTTAATATAATATTAATATTTAACTATTATTACAGGACGAAAAGAACCAGTTGCTCATCACGAATCTCTGGCTGAAACTGGTAAGTCTCTGACAATGAGCTTTTCAAAGTTTTCGATTCGAGAGAAATAAAACTATGACGTCTTTTCAATTGATAGCTGCCACTTACACGAACGGCACAAAATTTGTAGGAAATACTTGAGTCATTTTTTAAAGGATCTTTACTATTCAAGTTAATTGGGTGACTAGTCCTGATAGATTTGTAGTTGTTTCGGAGTGATCCAATTTACCGTGTTACACATCACCCAGTTTTACCAGACCGTCCCAAAATTATTCTCGCGGAATAGTCGCGTCATGTAAATTGGGCACCGGTGTAAAAACATGTAAAACAAAAATGTCGTCATAAACTACATGTGACGTACTGTAGTTTACATGCGATTGCACTTTACTATTCATTGTATTTATCAAGGTTTTTATTTTGTCGTAAAACCATTATGACATACAACTATACTGTTTTTTTCTTTTTTAATTAACAGTTTCGCACGATATCTATTCATATAAAAGTATTATTTCCAATTTAATCATTCGAGCGTTAATGTATTTCGAGATGTGTGATAGGAAAACGTCGGAAAACGTAACCAGGTAACGTAACGAGGTCGGATCGGATTTTTATCGGGACCCAAACTATTAATAGAATCGCCGCAACAGGTTACTCTCAGAGCACGGGAAGCGAGGGTGCACCCTTATTAGGACTGCGACAGTGTTTTCTTTAAGAGAGAGAAAGAAAACGACTTCCGACCTGTTCACTTTCGAAAGCGCTGGCCGTTGTTTATTTTTCTCAGCTTATGGGCTTTTGCAAGTTCAATCCCGCGCAAGCTCATGCGAGCTTTGCAGTGACCTAAATTCGAACATTGACGATTTTACCGACGATCGTTTTCGGTTGATTGACGGATTGCACCGCATCGGACATGCGAAACCCTTCGGTGTTCCTGACTACTCCAACAACGGCGCCGATGACGAAGGTCGCGATCGTTACGTTATTGATTGGCCCTAATCTCGCTGAGCGCGACCTTAATCTTTTAACACTGCGAATTAATATTCCAAAATTGCTCGACAACGAAACTTCCGTTAAATACATCTTAATATTATATGTTTGTCACTAACATAAATTAACATCTCGATCGTATTTAAGTTTAATGTAACATATTTCAACGTAATTGTTACGTTAATAATCCACGTATTTTCTTGCAATGCTATTTTATCGCGGTATCTGAATATAACATTTGCAATTTCGAGGCTACTATCATGTCGAGGATATAGAAATGTCAGCTTCCTTCTCCCGCTATTTAATCTTTCCTCTCGTTTCCTGCGTTTTGTACCTCACTAAAAAATTCTTCTATCAGCGTGTAACTCAACTGTGTTAATTTTATTTAGAAATTAGTATTTTGAATTTGGAGGTATTATACATTACATATTGCAAGACGATACATGCTTAAAAATATATTAAGAAGTATGCTTGAAAGTATGCTTTATACTCATTCAAAAACATTTTATAAAATATTTATAAAGAAATTAATAATTTAAACAGTAATACATTGAATATTTTGTTAGAGTTTGGTCATTGGTAGCAAACAGGAAACAATATTCGACGTACAATAATGATACTTGAAATTGCAACTGTTCTAGTTTATATTTGCGAGATGTTAATATAATTAATAACTACGTGGCTGCGCGGTTCAGTCCTTAACTGGAAATCTCTTAAAGTGTCTACGTGTGTTGCATCCAAATCGTGGCGATCTGTTTTAACTCTATCAGCACGTATTTATGCTACAGGATTCACAAAGATAATGTCTCACGATAAAAGATACGAAAGTAGGTATAAAATTATACCTACAGGTAGGATAATATCTACAAAATGAATAAATAGAATTAATATTATTAAAAAATTACGATAGTATTTTTTGTGTTTTATTATTTAATATTGTGTAAGGAATAAGAGTAAATTAATATACTCGGGACTTGATCGGCTCAGCCATTATTGAGATTCGATAATTTAAGGGTTTCTCAACTCGCGTATAGATACACGATCTGCTTCACCGTTGCACATACATTTGACACGAGACACTACACGAGAGACTACTGTCTCTTGATTATAATTAGAGAATTAATATTTGATAATAAAAAAAGTGCAGCATAATTTTCCATAATTGATTTCAAATTCGGTAAAAATATATTGCTAAAATTGAGATTTAAAAATATCTTTATCATATTATATTACGTATATTACGTATAAAATTTTTGGAACATACGCGTGCGCAGGTACGTGTATTTGCTAGAACTTTCATTAAACCGAAATGATCGTAGAATTCAGTTTACTGAAACTAGCTTCCTGTTCAAGTATTTCGCTTTGTAGTGTTCTTAAGAGAGAAAGGCGGATCGTGAGGGCTTAGAAACTAATAGTAAGTCTTCATTCTCTTTACGAAGGACGCAATTACGACGTCTTCCGAACCTTATACAAAAGGTGAACAGCAAAAGATGATGAAAGAGAGCATTACATGAAACAACATTGGGGATGCGTAAATTCCACATATTTAGCATGAGTTCGTATCGTGGCATTTTTATCAAAAGATCGCAATGAGTTTTCCTTGCGCTGCAACAGACCGCGTTCTAGATCAGTAACGAAAAATGATAATAAAAAGTACTCCGTAAAGCCGCATTTTCCAGAGTAGTAGTAGTTTGAGAAAGCTTTTTGAATAAATGTGGTGCCAGGTTATCCTTTGCGAAAGTTCCATTTCAGCTCTCTTTGTATCACAACTTGTTTATCTGACATTCAACTATATATCTTACATACATTAAATTAAGAATATCGAGAATATAAAGAATATAAAGAATGTATCTTTGATTTTACTTCTAATACAATTTTAAATATGTAGAAAGTAGAACATATACAAATATATATAATTTTTAGGTAGATATTTATAAATTAATAATAAAATCTTCAATCACCCTTCTTCGTAACTCGATGATTATTCTAATAACTCGATGATTATTATATCTGATCGCGACAGGGCTGAGAACGACAAGGAAAAAAGCACAAGGGGCCGTCCTTGTGTCATCATATTCTGCCACCGAGCGGTTGTCCTCGTGGTCAACGACAATTTACCACGGCACAACCATTTTGGCGCGAGTTATCCCCGGGGAAACGGAGACTCTTTTATTCGATGCCCTTGCCTATCCATCGGGATTCCCCCTTGGACGTGGATTTAATTTAACGAGACGCTGAAATTCAAGCCACGCTTGACAAACGAAGCGCCAAGTTCGCTCTTCCCTTGAGCATATAACTTTGTAGTGTACCATAATTCCACCATTATCTCTTTAATGTTGCCTTAATTTTCTCTTCTAGAAACATACATACAAAGAGAGAAAGAGAGAGAGAGAGAGAGAGAGAGAGAGAGAGAGAAAATAGAATATATTTCATATTTCGGAACCTAGGAATTTTACTAGCAATGTTACATCTAAAAATAGAATAATGAATACAAGTATGTATTCGCAAGACGTCGTATTAAATAAAATGTTAAAATTAGACATATATTTGTTTCAAGCGGTAAAAAGTTAAAGGAATTACACCAAATATTACACGAATAAAAAGTAATTTTTAGGATGATTAATTAAATTATTTAATTTAATTTAATCAATAATTTTTAAATATATTTATAGTATGACTCTGTTATTATTTCGTTATTGTTTTCCTATAGCTGTACTTAAATATCTTCAAAATATATTATTTTATAATTTTTTAATATATAATACTTTATAATATTTTATATTTATAAGTAAAATATATTCTGATAAAATTATATTATATACGTTATTATAGAAAAATATAATATAATTTTACCAAAATATATGTCTCTATCTAAAAAATTGATAACTAAATATAAATAAAATAAATTTTTCAATAAAAGTAGAGGAGATATGTACGTGCAAGATATTAAGATAAGAATTAATGATATAATATATGAGAAAATAAAAGCAAAAAATATACAATATTCTAAAAAGTATATAATGAGGGGCAAATAGAATGATAAAGTGAGGAATAGATAAAAATTAAAAGTCATAGGGATAAGAGCCGACAAGAGAAGATTATAAAACAAAAAGCATTACACAAAACATCTTTATTATTCTAGCTTGTACATTTTTGAATAGCATTATAACATACTGACGTTAATGCCACTCATTTATCACGCGATCATCAAGCCTAATAAATAATGTAGTCACGATAGTATTTTATATATGTAGCATTAATGAAACACTATGTTACAAGAACCGCAAAGTTTCATTCGCTAATTAAATATTCGCTAATTAATTATACGAAGAAATTGTTAGTCAACCATTATTTACATTTTATTTAAAAACCGGTCCATTCGCACGTTTATTTTCTTTTTCAAGCTTGACATTTTAATTGATATCGTTATTATAACGTAGCCTCGACTATTCTTGTAACTTGGGCGGGTTAAATAGTCAGAGATAATTAAGAGACATCGAGGCTCTATTTTAATATTAATACGCGGAACGCCGCGCGTTGCGTCTATCTTTCATTTTGTTACTTAATTAAACTGCCGTACAATATGAGAAAGTCACTTCATTGTTGTTAGGAATATGAAGAACGGAATATGAAGAAATAAAAAACGGAAAGCAAAGCTGCGCGACGAAGAGACAAAATGGCGAGACAAAGGCAAGGCAAAGACCAAAAAAGGAAAAGAGGAAAAAGCAGTAATGTAAATTACAATTCTGCGAGGATCGTATTGCGAAGATTAACCCTTACGCATGCGAGTTTTTTCCCTCCTATGTGCGGACTGATCCTCTTTTTAGAGTTAATCCTTTTCGTCATTGTTCTACCTTCGAGATTCGCGGCGTAAGCGAACTTATCGCGTTTGCAATTTCCTTTATTTCTTTTTCCCCCTCTCCTTCACCTTCGTTCCCGCTATCTACGGTTAAATTAGACCGACAAACAGAAAAGTATATTTACGAACGTAACGTGCGGGACTCGAGGAAGCTGCGCTGCCATAGCAATACCTTAATCACGTTCGCGGCGCACGTATCGTATATTTACCCCGATGGTAAATACGCCATTCGCCTTAGCGCATAACGTGTACAGATGCACGGGGCGTACAGGGTGTGCCCATTAATCGCGATCAGCACGAATGGAACTAGGTCGGCTAAAGTTCCACATTATTCGCAGGATTTTCGTCAAGTCCATCTTATAATGGCACTCCACAATATCCTTCTCGTCTTTTTATACTTCCGAACGTGAAGCACGATTTAATCGTATAAAAACAAGCTTAATAACTTGATCCGTATAAGAACAGATGATGGTTGCTCAAGAGGCTTTGTTGTGAAAATACTTTCTTGAGACGTATATATAAATGATTAAACGATATATACTTTTGTAGAGATTTTATGTAGATGTTTTATGTCTGTTGAATGAAATAGATCATTTTAATTATGAATAGAGAAATTATGAATGGAATAGACGCATTCAGATTATTTGTTAATGGCTTATTAAATTCATATATGATTGTTTGATGCACAAACATCTTTAGAACGGAAACTAATGAAAATAATTGTTGACATTGCTTTATATTATTAACATAAATTATAACGTCGTTTATGTATCGGTTCAATCAGGAATCGAAGTGACTCATAATTACATTATCTAAATTTAATTGTAACAATTTTGAGTTAATATCCATAAAGTTACACGATTCATCATCCCCGTAGCTAATGTTACAAAACCCGTCAAAGTATCTATGTGTTCCCGGGCAATTCATGCCGTCAGAGCACGAGCAAAGAAGAAACTTTATTAGATTCTTTTTACATCGCCGCCCGCATCACATACGCTTGCAAAAAGCTTCGATTCGCGCGCAAACAACGAAGCGGTTATTCAAAGCAATCAAGATGAAAGATTCACTCTGTAAATGTGCGCGAAGAGAGAGAGAGAGAAAGAGAAAGAGGGGCTTATCATGTGTCCACACAAACACACAGACACGTAAGTGCGGACAAGCGCGAAAGATGCAAACGAGAGGGAAGTAAATGGAGACTCATAAAAGTGCTGAGTAACTCGGGACCAATATAAAGCACGCCAAAGTGAAATCGAGCTTGGCACGTGAAGATCGAGCGCTTCGCGCCCCGAGTTTACAGCCTGTCAGTGCTAGACCTTGACGAATGGCTGCGGAATTTGCTCGAATCGAATGGCGCCTGTCCTATTTGGCCCGCGGCCTTGGGAATCAGACACTCCGAGAAAAAGAGAGAGAGAGAGAGAGAGAGAGAGAGAGAGAGAGAGAGAGAGAAAGCCACCTGAATTCTTCATCCCTATAACTCTTCGACGGGAGTTAAATGCCAGCTTCCTCGTGCTCCGCTTCCCTGTCCGTGCTGAAAAAGCCCGTTTCTTATTTATCTCACCACGCTTTGAAGCAGATACCATCTCGCCGGTTTATCGCGAGAATTATCAGAGATCTCCGGCGAACCACTGGGTTATTCGTCATACGGCGTGACAATGTAAGTTTGCACTATAGCCAGCGAGATTTTACACCCACAGCTTATAACACATTCGTGCCCTTTGATCAGAGAGGTACCAGCAGCTAGTGGCGTAACTCAATTTTCGACGAGAACCAGTTAATGCACCCTCGATTACTCAAGCGACCTGAATTTATCGGAAAACGGCGCCCTCGTGTAAGGAGCCCCTTCTTGCTCCAGCGGACACGCGAGGTGGATCCGTGATAGTAGCCCGGACCGCATGTAACTGTAACCACGGCGATAACACTGTAATCAACGGTTCTGTCCTAGGATCCGCACGATGCACGTGTAAATTTTAGATACGTGTGTTCTGACGTGTGTAAACTTTAGATTCGTGTTCGCATTAACATTAAAGGGATTATTTTGATTGCTAGAGGGCATATTTAAACAACTATTTCAACAGAATGTCTTTGATAAGCTTTATGTAAAGGGGATGAGATATTCGTGTATAATATTTAGGCCGCTTTATTATTTTCTCTTTGAACAGAGATATTATTCTTTAACAGAGAGATGCAACAACATTGACTTTACAAACTCAAACCGCGAATTTTTTCGAAGCCACGAACAAGTTGTATGAATTTTTACTGTAATTTGTTAATTTCATAAGACATAATGAGCTTAGCAAATGATAAAGCTGTTCATAATTTTATTAAGAAGAATTCATCGACTTGGCTGAAAACGACTTTTCATTGTTCACGTTCTGATCTTTAATGTAGTAACGTGCTTTCAGGATTCATTACCCATCTTCCTTGATTCATATTTCGTTTGATATCTTTTTCTTTAATCCTCAATTTGTTATGTAGCATCATAAAGCTCCCAGATATGAGAATAAACTTTATTTATTTCGATATCTCCTAATGGATCATTTTAGATATTTATGTAGAATAGAACTTTCTTTTTATTTAGAAACCCATCTCATCAACAAAATATAGGAATGAAATAATGAAAAGTAAATAATTGACAGTAAATAATATTTTTTAATAGAAATTTAAATCTAGAGCATGTAAAGTTCTTTTAGAACATTTCGCATTGCGAAAATTGTAATACTATCGGTACTTGAAAAGTAAATAATAAGGAACATAATCTATCATAATTTTTAATTAGCCAGTTATTTTGAACGAAATGCTAACTGCAGATTCTCCGGCATACGTATATTAGCTGAGATAATACGTGAACTAGAATCTCATTCTAAAAGTATTTTTAAAAATTTCTACAAAAATACCAGTCTTTATAAAATTGACATTATTTTTTATTATATTCTGCAAATTAGTTCAAAAAATGTTTGATTTAGAAGATGCATAATAATTTTGCATAAACACTTAGGTACTCTTAAATGTGCTAAGAAAATATTTACGAACAAGTACATCGTTATAAACCTAATTTATTCAGCCACGGCTACGGGGAATCTAAATAATTCATATCTCACATAAAATATGCCGTTGCATTGCGAGCTTTTAACGAGAACCCTTCGAAGAAGCAACCTAACTCTTGAAAAATTGGCTAATTTGCCCTCGCATTGCACATATATTCTGGGAAAATATAAGATGAGAAAATAGGACAAGATATTCTTGAAAAATTTGATCAAGATTGCAGTTTACCAAAAAATTTACTGCATTTTTTCATTTTTATATTATACCGATAGTTTTACAATTTTCACAATGCGAAATGTTCTAAAAGAACTTTACATGTTCTAGATTTAAGTTTCTATTAAAAAATATATGTATATGATGTCAATCAGATTTTTTTTCTGCATATTTTAAATGTTTTGATTTAAATAAATGCTATTAAAAATGTTCATTCCGGTCTCGCGTCTCGCATGAGCAGATATCTCTATTACGCGCTAAATTAAAAAATCGTCCCAGTTGAATGCAATCGACAGCAAACTTGTATCAGGTCATCATATTAACAAACAATCAATAGCAGCTGTGCATTTACAATACATGTATAATAAAAAATTACAATTCCTTCTCGTCCTTCTGTTAAATACAAATTCGAGAATTTTTCTTAAACTTGGTAATATAAAAGCGATTCCTTTCATCTTTAAAAGTATGCGAGTTAATAGTAACATCGAAAAAGTAATGCGGTCGAGAAAAAGAGAAAGATTACTTCATCTTCAACGTTTCGATTAAAAAAATTGTTAGTTTTTTTCAGAGAGTATGTTTTTGCTCGAAGCGTTTTTCCTTGGACCTTCCCAGATTGTTATTCGCGAATTCCACACAAAAGATAATTGAAATTGTTCGTGTGGGATATAGGATAGCCGGAACAGTCGGGCGTATCCTCCGACTTCGGCAAATATTCCACTCGTTGGTCGCTCTGGTGTGCTCAAAGCTTGTGTCGGAGAAATAAACGAAGCGTCGTTTTCAACTGTAGTGGATTTATACAAAAATTTGAAACATATGTGCATCTATTGTCCAAGCGCGGAAATGTCTTCGCTAAAAGACCGTGAACCCATCGACACAATAAGAGTTAATTACAATTGAATAATGATAAGAATGACATTTATTCCGTAAGTTCTTTACATTTATATTTCAGAAAAATAAATAATAAAACGGAAAGAAAAAATGTTTTTTGAAGGACATTATTGAAAATCTATACGATTGTAGTAATTATTAAATAGATCAGTGAATAATTAATCAAAAATGTATTGTTAGAAAATTCAGCATGTTTGTTAAATTATTCTGGTGAATATTAATATTTTAAGTACATAAAATATATTAGATTATAAATATTATTGAATGATCATTGTATTGTGTAAAAATATTAACAAGGAAAAATTTTATAACAATATTGTCGATAAATGATTATCGACATTATATTATAATTGATTGATTATAATTGATTGATTATAAATTGATTATAATTATATTATAATTGATTGATATCAATTTAATCAATAATTAATTTATAACTAAATATATTAACATGATAGTGAAAAATTAAATGTAAATAAAATATATCGGGAAATGTTACAAATTTTTTGTTGAAATGGAAATAGGAAAAATTTCACATTTTTGTCGAGACCTAATTTAAATGATTTATAATTTGCGACCATATATTTTTTATAAAATTCTATCTACAATTTCTGATATATGTATATATCCTGTATATCTTTTTTGGATTTTTCTTGCATCATACAACACATAAAATTATAAATAAGATTCTGTCGCAAATTAGATTTTCTAAAGCGAGATTTAGCCAATCAAATTGAATATTGGAATTCTAAAGCACCTTAGGGGGAAGGGGATACGAAATTGGTAACGGAGCTTTACTCTTTCATTTAAAGGACAATCTAACCATTAAACTTTCCGGTTATATCTTTGATCTTCATTCAGTCTTAATCCCCTTAGGCAGAGATCCTGTTACACTTACCATTCGCGGTATAAAGCGAAAGAAATGCATAGAGCCGAGCTTAAGATTTTCGTATTTAGGGGAGATACTCCCTGATTTATACGTCTCTTGGAAAATTTGCATATACCATTGATTCGGAATTTTTAATTTTAAGCCTTGGATAAATATTAATAAAGTTTGGGTATTTTAATAAATATTATTATATTTATTATATTATATCGTAAATCAAGAATTAATATTATCTTCAAGATTTTTACAAAATCTAATTTTCAAATAACACATAATTAAAAAGAATCTTTTTAAAGTTACATATAAATTATCTGTTTGATTAAATTTAATTATGGTTCTTAAAGATACGGCTTGTAATACTTTTTTCATTTTCAAGCTCTAAAAGTGAATAGAGAAGCACTCGAATTTGCGATGAATTTTTATAGTGACCTAATTAATAATTCAATAATAGACGCGTACCTTTTAATACCAAATCATTCTTTTTTTCTACCGATATGAAGGAACGCGGAAAAAAAGCGTAATTAAACCGGTGCCCTGATGCCGTGAACGCTGCAATTAATTTTGCGGAGATATGGCATGGTATTGATTAAGGCAGTGGCGGGATTAAAAGTAAGTCGATACGTGACAGCCGTTCACAATTCGTAAAATGCCAATTGAAACGATTCAAATGGTATTGGCATTTTTTTAGATACGTATCCTGAACCTTTCACATCAGGAGACCCTCAGCAATTCGTAAATAACATCCCAGAGACATTGTAACTTCTCGCGAGCAAGGTTCGACAGCTGCATTTACATCGCAAGGGAAATCTATTCCTAATCAGTGTGCGAAAGCTACTGAAAGCGGCCCGCATACCGTCAAGCCAATACAGCCTTTTCGTAACGATATCGTGTACTGCGAGATCTTTCATAAACGAGTTCTTGTCCGCGTTAAAAAGAAAAGTCAAGATATCGCGCAGGCGTTGAAACTTAAATCAGCGTAAAATTGATATCGGATGATCGCTTCATCTCTTACTGTACGCTTAATTAAGCAATTATATCCAATAGATAAATAACGTCACTTCAAATCGAAAGTCCTCGTAATTAATACACGTAAAAAAAGTGGCGTAATTTAGCGCGTTTAATTAAGATACTAGAAACTTTTCTGTCGATAAATAGCACAGTTATATTATTTACGACTTTCAAGTGTGGAGTACTCGTTAATGGCCAAATCGAACTTTAATCGAAAGCTTATCGTAACTGTTTTTTTTTCCGCATTTTTTAAATCTTTATTTAAAATTCGTCATCAAAAGTTTCGGATCTAAAAAGATCACTTACAAAGTACGCAAAATGCAAGCTGTCGCCTCTGATCTGCTTTTTTTTTGTGATTCCCTATGTCAGGAAGTTTTAGATGAAATTGCTTTTATTCTACTTTAATCTATTTATTTAAAAATTGTTTTGTTTTACTATTAAAGAAAAAAATACAAAGGTATACATCGCGTTACAAAGGAATTTTTTTTCGATTTCGATTTCAATTTTCCAATTTCAAATATTTGATGCAAAAAGCAAATATAGAGATATCGAGTCCTCGTAAAAAGCTAAACCAGACATACCATCATTTTGACGGAATTAATTTTTTTTCGAAACCAAGAAAGTGAAACAAATAGTATAATATTTTTTCTGTGATTAATTCGAAAATAAATCTCGGAAGCATCCGAACTTTTGTATCTCCGCGATTCACATATATAAAAATAATTTCTTTTCGCATTCGCGAATCCCAAGTAAGATGTGCCGAGTGAATGAACTCGCCTGTAGTGTATGTACGAAATGGAGGGATCGTGGGACGCGTCGGATGCGGAAGATGAAAAGATGCGGTACACTAGACGGAAAAGAGAAAAAGAAATAGCTACTGCTAGAATGGAAGGAGATTCTGACTTCACTCATAATACCGGTTGGCCCATTAAAGCTCGCCGAGACTCGCTAGTGTTCTCTTCGCTTCGAGTGCTCTCTTTCCTAGAGTCGACCAAATAGTTACATCGGAACAGAGAATTTCTCCGCCATGACCGTGGATTTTCTCGAAGTGGAAGTTGGTCCATTCTTGAATAGAAGTTAGAAGATTTGTCGCTTTAATACCGTTTCATCAATGACGAAAGACTGTCTTACGAGATCTATAAAACGTTGGACGAATCAAAAGCAAGAAATCTTTTGAAATTGGAAGAAGATAAATCTTTCGGATTTATATTATTAATGGTTATTCAGAGAGTCTAGGCACGAATTCAGATTGAGGCTGTTTGTTTTAGACGTTACTAATTTAAGTTAAACTTGTTTGTCTGAAGGAAGTTAAATATAATCGTTTCGTTTTTTGACACGCGTACTAACATCCGCAAGAAGTCACATTAGTCACGCTTCAGATGTGATTCGCATACTGATGCATTTACACGTAATACATCGTCTTTGGCGCAGAGTTTTATATTTTATGTCGCCCAAGTTGCACTGGTTTCCACTCTTAGCACGTAGTAAAGTACACCACTACCCGGGAACCCTATGCGCACCTATACATTATTTTCACCCCGCGTGATTTATCGTCCCCACAGCAGTAATGGAACTTGCGAAGCTTGTCTGACACATGTGTAAAGGATTGCTCATATAAATATGGTAATATAAACATCGGACATGCGTTAAAAAATGCACACGTCAGTCGCAGAAACGTGTAACAACGATCCATTAATAACGCAGCCAATCGTTGAAGTACCTTTGAAACAATTCAGTACACAAGCGAAGAAACGGAAAGGGTCTCTTTAGGATCTGTGGAAGATTCCACGTAGTGTTTCAACGGTTATCGTGTAGCGCGGATGCTCTTCTTCCCTAATACACTATATCGTCCAAAGGAAGATACCTAAATGATCCGAACACGGTATCTCCATTATCCGATAGTCTACGGAGTCCCTGGGCAGCCATTTCGCCGATCTAGCGCACAACTATCACCCATCCATTGGAAGAAATTGCCAGACGCCTCGGGATAGCCGTGCGCGAACGTGCAGATTACGATACATCCGGTACGTGTTGCGTTCGCATACATACTTCGCGCGTGCTCTTGCCAATGGCTTGCGGTATCGCTGAGCTAGTTGCATTCTCCGTTCCATTAGCCAGGGCGAAAATTATGTAAATGCATTTCCTTCCCGGCGCGCATCAGAGAGGCGACAAGACCGAAGTAACGAAACTTGTATAGCGTCGTCTCGTCGCGCCGCGTTTCTGCGAGTTGCGTTTTTACATAAATTTTACCATCGATCATCCCGTCGCTCAGTCAGTAAGACAGAATGACAAAGTGACGTGCGCTTGATATGAAGATGTATAGAGTTCGGTGCGAGGCAGTGTAAAACGGATAATATAGGCGCAGAGATACACATATCAGTTTCGTGATATCTGGGTATTATTTCCTAGCAATTACGAGTAATAATATACTATTAAATTACTAATAATAGAGTGACGATGGCGCCAATTTGTAATAATAATTATATAGAAAAGATCATATGGAAAGATAAATTGAATTGCTATTGAAATTACGCGAAGGAGTGTGCAGAGTTTTATTTGTAACGTTCCGCTACGGTGAAGATCGATGAATCAAATTGATTCATCACCCAGTTTGCAATTCAAACATTAGTAAAACATCGGTCCATCGGATTGGAAACGCGGATCAAAATTGCTTTATGAACGAGCGCGAATGTATAGAAGATAATCACCTCTGACGTATAAATAGAACCTTTTAATCGCGGTCTTGTATTTTTCCAATTTATATGCGAGTAAAAAGGTAATAGTACCGTCCGCGACACACACGTGGCACTATAACCTTTCGGTCTAGAAATGGAATATTGCATACCGCGCATGATTTAATAAACTATTCGCACGGATTAAGTTAATAATTTCTGGTGACCGTAATTGCGAGTGTCGAATGTGTTTGCAACATTCATGCGGATTGTGTTAGGGCATGACATCGTGTAAATCATTAACGAATGTTGCGAGTTAAATTTCGAAATCTTTGCGACAGCCTCTTTCATCAGAAGAGGAGAAGGTTATTATATTTTTCAAAAAGTACAAGCATTTCTCTCTATTATTTCTGATCGAGATAAAACTACTTCTTGATATTGCAGATGCAATCTATGCATTTTGAACATGGACAAGTAAAGTGTACGCCGTTCTCTCTCCCTTTCTAGGGAAGATAGATTTAATTTTGGCTCTCTTCTTGCATACGACACAAGTGCATCTGATAGCGAGGCTACCAGGAAATATACAGGCATCATATCGATACTCGCGGATGTCAAATGTTCTTTGAATATCTACGTGATTTATATTTGCATTTTACGTCATATCGGCATTTTGAGTCATATGCAGCTGCGTGTTACTTCCGTATGCATTGGCCGTCACGAGACTCGAAGGAAAGATTAAATAGCGGAAGAAGGAAGCTGACATTTCTATATTCTCGACATGATAGTAGCCTCACACAGAACACAGTTTTGTGAGGTACAAAACACAGGAGATAATAATAAATAACAATTAATTTAGAAGTACTACTCTTGAATTCACGGCACCTTTTTTTTAGGAAGTACAAGGTTTCTCGTATGTATCCACATGAAGTACGCAGTGTTACAGATGTACCGCAACGTCCGCAACATGGTAGCGCGAGATGGGCATTTGTTATACATATCTTCATTTGTTGAACCATTCTCATGAATCATAGTGCGTAGGTTTTCATCCATGCGGATTATACTGTTATCTTATTCAAGAATATCATGAATAACTTCACGAATACTGATATTGGAGGAATTTATCATGGTGTGCGTCAAAACTCACAGTGTGAATGTACAGAGTATGTACATTCGTAAATTAGATGGTGCTGCTGCTATTGCAGAATCTTTTGTTTTTTTATTTATTTTTACGAAATAAGAAAAAAAAGTAATGTCAAAAGTGCGGTATCTCGAATTTATTAGGCATATTCCTTCGTTATATATTTCCAAATCATCCATTTGTATCGCATAACATTTTACAACGAAGTATCGCATAACTTCTCACAACGAAGAACTAACTTTGAAGTATCATATTTCCTTCTATTTTGAATGATATTTCAATGATCTTTATTAATTACATAAAGTTTTTATTTCAACGTGCATCTCTAATTTTTGGCGACACATGCTTAAAAATATATATTGCTTTGTAAAATTTATTTAAAAATGATAAACTATTAATAGTTTTTACGTAAAACATTCGTGAAAATATAGAGACATTTGAAAACTAAATTCTAAAAATGCAAATTAATAATAAGATTTTAATCAAGATTTTAAGTGGGATTTAATTATTAAGAAATTGTACATTGGAATATAAAAAGTCGTAGAATATAACAACTTTGTTCGGTATTCTTGCGAAGAAGAATATAAGTTTCATAACAGTGTCATGTTTATGAAATCTGTAATCAGCTTTCTCTTAGGGGAACTTTCGCCAATTCTGAAATTCCATGTATATACAATGATAACAAGGGAAGGATATTCAACTTCTATTTCTTCCTTCAGCCTCAATCGTGAGGGTCACATTTTGTTGCGTGGTCTTGTTTCACGAAGAAGTTTGTTACTTTTTGGGTCGTTCGTTACTTTAATTGACAATTTCGTCGAGGGGAAAACGGAAGCGAAAAGAAGGATCGCCGACAATCGCGGCGCTATAGATCGGTCTTCCCATGACAGCTACCAGCGCAATCGTCCTCCATCTACTTCTCGGTCCTGGACGATAAAATGGCGATTGGGATTCCGCGAATCCGCACCGCGAATAATCGAAATTACTCGAATTCCCAATTTGCGAGTTTAAAACGCGGACGTGCGATTAAATCTCCCAAGAGACTTCGTCGCAAGAAAATGTCTCGTCCTTATCGCTTTAGTCTTCGTGTCGCTGAAA
The DNA here is from genome assembly GCA_021460005.1 of Tetramorium alpestre. Taxonomy (NCBI): domain Eukaryota; kingdom Metazoa; phylum Arthropoda; class Insecta; order Hymenoptera; family Formicidae; genus Tetramorium; species Tetramorium alpestre. The sequence goes on along the minus strand of JAJVSH010000008.1, from coordinate 2,467,196 downwards.
CCGTTCGACTGAGAAAAAAAGCGCGGATTCCGGAAAGAAAGAATTCGCGATTTCGCTGGGTGGTTCGATTAAGCTTCCTCATTTGTCTCGATTTTCCAGTGAAATGTTGCGGGCGATAATGTCTCGTGTTTCGTTCTGCAAGTGCCGGCATCCTACAGATACGTAATTGTCATTATAGGAAGGATGACCGCGTTATTTCATGTTTGATTTTTACTCGCTACTCTCGCATTGGAATTTCTGAGTATAACTGTCTTGAGCAATTCCGAACTGGTAACGGATGTAGACTCATAAAAGCGTTTGCCTTAAACTCATAAAATTTATGTGTTTGCGCTTTCTCGATGAGGAAGAAAGCCATTTCGATATGATATAATCCGCGGAAAAATTTATTTTTATAGAAATAAAATTTATTATANATTATAGATTATAGATATTATAGATTATAAATATTACAAGTGCCCATATATCGTGTCGTGAGTAAAGCGCGATCTATATTTTAATGAAAATATTTTAACATCTTTTTTTTAATTATTATACAACTAAATTATTCATTTAAAACGACAAATAGTAGTAAATATTATTAAGTTGTCGAAATTTTGACAAATATAATCTGTAGTTGTAAATGTATTTTTTTATAGTTTAATATTCTCTGAATAGGAAAAGATAAGAATAATCACGAAAGCTTATTTTAAATCCAGAAATATTCGATATGAGAGATATTTGTAATATGCGTTTCATAAAATTTTAATAAAGTTTCATAACAAGAAAATAAATAATCGATTCTCGAGTCACGTCATAGGAAGGACGTGACAAAGATAGTGTGACGGATATATTTCAGGTTTATGAATATCGCAGCAACAAGAATTATATAGTGTGCGCAGGAATATTAGGCCACGTTCTACGAAACTATGCTAACTAAGACCGGATTAGCTATGCAAATCACTGAACTACATGAGAGTTTCCACTTTTCGCCTATGTCGATGTATAATTATCGCGCAGAGAAATGCACGCTTGACGAATATATTCCCTCCTTTGTTTTTAATGAAATATAAATTATATTTCACATAGGTATTTTCTCTCTGTAATTGAGAGATAAACATATGTTACTCAGTTATCGTACGTACAAGTATCAGATAATATTACATAATTCTTAAGAATAAATGATACGTTTAACCGAAGATAAACCGAAGACTACGTTTGACGATCAGAGCTTATAATATTGAAGATATATTTGCTTTCAGCAAGTTTAAGTTTTATGAAAGTTTTGAAAAAAATTTTTTTAATCAAAAAGATTGAAATATTTTTATATGAACGTTACTAAACTAACAAACTAATTTCATTAGAATATAATCACGTTGTTTACACAAAGTTAACATAGAATATTATATAAATATCTCATTGTTTTTATATCTTAGTACAATTTTATCTATTTTATGTCTTGTTTTTTTCTATACTCGTGGACTATGTAACAGTACTGCAACGTTATAAGAAAGTCTTCGATGCTTGCAACATGTTAAATCCACCGACTTTTCTTTCTCTTCTCTCTCGTTACCTTCACATCATTTTACGTTCGACTTTTATCGGCTACCTCTATTTTCAATGCACGATTTAACAGTTCGGCGGATTAGCCATAAACGAACAACGTTTTTTCCGCTTTTCTTACGGATTAGAATTAAATTAAAAGTAGAAAGAATTAAATTATTGCGTAAATTTAATTTATTTTAGAATTATATTGTAATTAAAAAAAGTCGAAATTAAAAAATAATAGTAATGACAAAATATATGTAGATAAAAGAAATAATAATGACATATAACAAAAAAATCGGCGATATTTCTATGAATATTTTTATCTGGACAAAATAGATCGAGAAAAATTCCCTTTACTCGTAGAAATGCCATCTCAGAAAATAGGTCGCATTTCAAAAGGCGCGAATTGTAAATGACATTCTCGAAAATCGTTTCGCTCGGAATTTACGTGACTCGCGAAATCATATGTACGCTTCGCAACGGAATTCCGTTCTGTTCCGATCTCATGACTTTCATCCTGTATCCGGTTACTTCTGCATCCGACTCGTCGACTCGACTCCTGCATCTTCGGGCCGCATTTTTCAAAGGCGGTTTGCCAAGTGCGAAACGAGATTGTCGGTATTTGTTTCGTCTGTGGAAGATGTCTGTGGAAGATGTCTGTGGAAGCATCATTGTTCGCGTTCATGCTTTTCATGGAATGATAAGAAGTGATATCGCGTGCAAAAGGCAGAATCGGAACGTCCGGAAAAAACACGAAACAGCTTTGCCCTCCCGTCGACAAGATGCTGTTTAAAAGCGAAGGATTTACTTTCAATGGTTGCACTCAATGACTCAATTAGTTTCTTTTTGTAAAAAATAGGACAATATAAAATTAAATAATAAAATTAAGCAGTAATAGACAATTATTAAAAAATTCGGCTAAATGTATGTGAATTTTCGTACATTTAGGAATTTTTTTACAATATAAAAGAGCTAAAGAAAGCTTTTCTACACCTATGGAATTGGATTAATGCGTCGAAAGAATTGGATTAACGCGGTGACAATTAACAGTACCAATTTTTTTTTTTGCATCTGCGTAAACGATTATAGCAGTAATGACTTACGCACAGCAAGTCCGCAAACCGCCGCGCCGAACCGCACGCGCCGTTATTAATTATCTCGCGTTGAACTCCATCAGCAGCTAATCAATCGGGGTCAGTGACTAATCGGCGCGAATATGACAGCCGAGGCGACCAAACCGTTCGAGCTTGCTGCACACTAGACTTTGGGGGTGGTATCAAAACGAGAGTTGCAACACTATTGGGAAACCTTCTGGGAAATCTTGGGAAACCTCTTCCTCTTTTCTTGGTAGTATATTTATTTCTATCTTATTTTTTACTATAGTTATCAAGTTAACCCATAAATTCGCGTTTGTTTAATGCGAATGAATACTTGCCATGAATTTCAATAATGTCCGACATAAATGTAATAAAAAATTAGATAACAAGATAATAAATTATCTTAATCTTATGAATTGATGCAAAATGGTAGAAAAGCCTAATAAATGGAAATAATGAAAACAGTCAATATTTCACAAAATTCAAATAAGAAAAAAGAAAGGCGGATGGAGCGTAGTTCAAAAATGACAGGGCGATAAAAGTTTCTAATTAATATATACTTATTACAACATCATTAATGTACACTGTCACGTTCTTCTTCTAATTCTTCGACTTTATTTCATCGTTGGAATAATCTTTTCGAAAGAACGGCGAAAAATAACGTGCAACGACCTGTTACGGCCATGTCGAATCGATCCTGTCTCTTTCATTTCCGCTCTACTGAAGGAAGGAAGGACTACAGATTCAAAGTGAGAGGCACCTCGAACCACGAATACTTCGAAGCTCCTAAATCGCTTCGGAGAAGTCACGTAAACTCGCAAGGAAAGTTCGAAAAATGTTCCTGAAAACTACGGGAAGAACATTAGCGGGTACCGTCATACCCGGTGTCCGGCTAAATTTCAAACTTGTTCATGATAAAGAAGAAGCTTTTAACGTCTGTTTTACAATTAATACTGCTACTTTATCCTTCTTCCGTATGAAAATTATAAGAATTCGCAATTATCGCGAATAAATTATTTCAAAATTGCGAGGAGACTCAAAGAAGTCAAATAAGTAGTGAAGGAGATACTGAAAGTAATTTATCGAATTTATTTATATGAACAGTATGTCTGTAATGCGGCTTCCCAAAGGGCACTTTGCATTAAAGGAGCAAAAGGACGAGACTCACTTTGCGAAATTAAACTTTGCGAACATTACATTCGTAAATTCCCTGGACGAGAATTAAATTTAAATGTAGTGTTTACTTGACGCATACGATGTAGTCTAAAATATTTGCGCGAAAAACAAAAGGTCGACATTTACTGTTTGAAAAATCGATAATGTCAACATTGTTTTAGAGAGAACGCAGTGATTTGAACGTGATTTTTAGATATTGTATATGTGCGTGCGTGCGTGTGTCAACGTCTGTGTTCTTTCCTGATTGCGTAAAATATAAGATTTGACTTGAAGATTTCCTAATCAATTTGTTAATTGCGATTGCTAAAAGAATTTTTCAAGATTAAGACACAGCTGTTGATCGTAAAATTTATAATATATTTTATAAACCTCCAATTTTCATTATTCATTATTTAGGTTGAAATTTTTTAAGTAAAGTGTGCTTACATTCGTTATCATTTTAATAACTGACGACGGAATTTCTTGTAATATAAGTCTCTTTCATGTAACTTTTCATTTAATTACAGGAATGGAATGACGTAAACATGAGATGGAACGTCTCGGACTATGGAGGTGTACGAGACCTCAGAATACCGCCGCATCGGTTGTGGAAACCGGACGTTCTTATGTATAACAGGTAATATAAAATTACATTACGTTTATTAAAATTTTCTACGTACACGTTTGCATCTTTTCCATATTCTTCCGCAAATGTATTCTTGAAGTAAAGAATAAAATATAATGATATTTTAAAAATACGGATTTATATAAATTCGAATCAAGTTCCTTAAAACAGCGTTTAACCCATGAAAGTGTATTGAGTTCGATTATTATCAAATGTGATGTGTTTCAAATCCGTAAAAAGTATGTTCTCTCTGAACGGATAGCAAAGCAATGAAAGGTTCCGATAAATTTACGCAACATTTATTTTGCATACTAAAGTTTACTGAACGAAATTTAAAACGGGAATACCTCACTCAACTCACATACTTTTTTAATTGACGAAGTCATGGGAACGTAAACATATAAAATATTCAATGTAATTATCGTTTTTCAGAGTACTACGTACTGAAAACGAATTTTTTAATGATGCACGTAAAACATTTATTTAAATATATGTCTATCTATTTTATGATGAGTAATATTGTTATAAGCGTAACATATGCAATCAATTACTGCAAATACAATTTTACATAAAACAGAAGAAAAGGATCTATATGTAAACGTGTAATTATTTTTCTTATGTCATTATCGGTAATTAAATGCATAAGCTCTTACATGTAAAATAATATAATGATAGATGAGGAAATAAGTGACGAAAAAAATCTCAAATTAAAACAATCTAATTTCATATCTGAATATAATTTGGTAATAAATAAATAAATATATAATAAAAAATGTAGTAACATGCGATAATATTTTATCGATGCCGAACTGCGAATATTAAAATACCACCAAATCTCTACAATGACAATCGTAACGATGTGCTTTATGCATTTTTCAGAGTTTTCTACTTTTAATAAAGCATACTGTCGGTGTGGACCATTGTTTGTGGAAATTCCGTGTACATGCTTACGCTGCTAATATGCCGAAATCGCACGTATCGATTATGCAAGCGTGTTTCACATAGTTGCCCTTGCACGGTTGTAACCACATAATATAATGCTAAACTGCGGGATCGGGGGGAGGGGGGGGACGGTGAGGAGCAGTAATATACGACCGTGACGCGTCAGTTAATCGATTAATTAATCTATGGTAATTTATTTAAAAATTTGGACTTTCAACTCACCGCGATACGTAGTTTAAAATAATGCAATGTAACTGCTGTAGAGAACGAAAGCGGTTCAAAGCTTTATTATTACTTTCCAATTTTAAGTAATTTTTGAAAAATAAACTATCTATTTAATAATGACATTATCGCATAATACAGTTATAAATGCTATTGTGCTTTTAAAATGAAAATGTCCCTTCTGCATGTTCTTGTTAGATAGGCTATCACAATCTCATATTTATTTTTCAATCAACGTGTCAAAACATAGCATATATTAATTAATTAACCATGAAAGGTTGATCACACATAGAAGCGTTATCATCGCTGCGCCGTTTTTCATTATTTTGTATGCAATTTACTCGTGAGTACGGCATGCATAGTGTGCGTGCATGCGTGAGAAAGTTTATAAACGCACCGTGCAACGTCCATCGCATAGTTGCGTATTATGTACTGCACCAACGTCAACGTGCGACCATATTATGTATCGCAGGTCATCGGGTCAGTTACAAAGACGGTTTACGCTCCAAGTGAGTTGCAAATTGATCGATAAAACGTCGTTGAATTATTTTAGAGCGAGCCTCGACACGTTTCCTCACAATGCGAATTTGCCCGCGCCGTGAATTATTTACACACCGGGTGAGGAGAATTTCCGCTATTTAATTTTCGCTCTTTGCGCTCACTGATAGATAAAGCAAACTTTCATTAAAAAATTAAAAAAAAACTTCATTCAATAAAAAGAGAATGTAGAAAGTACGAAATATAATCATTTCAGTATTTATACTTCACTGTGTTCAGAATTTTGTATGTTTAAATTACAAACAGCTCGGCATTGTACACATTTTTTTGTTCGTTAAATTCTTTGATTGTCACGCTTTGAAGGGCAGGGGAAGAGGAAGGGAGTTGTAATGCAAATATTTAGTTTATATAGAATATGCGGGAAATTGTGCACTTTCTTTTTTCAATTACACAAAATCCTTTTAAAGAATTCGCGATTGTTCGATTTTGCTGCTCTAACAAAAAGTTTCTTTGTGATTGACAATTATTTTTCATAATTTCATTATCTCCAGGGTTAGATATATTTTTAGTTTAAATATAGCCGCGATCTACCTTTCCTGTGTGAAAATTTGTTTAAAACTAAGAACCAAAGCGTAAAAAGTTTTGTTATTTATTTGCGGTAACCTAATTCACGAAAACCAAGCAAGTTTCACGTGAGGTACGCCGTGATGCACCTTCGATTACAACGGTCGTGTATATGAACTCTTTTTATATACTCGCCGCAAGTGTGTTTTGTCGGGCATGTACATACCCGGTCATAATCGCTCTCCATCGCGTAGTCGACGCCTTTATGCGATGCATCCAACGTTATTATGTGGGCACGGACCACGTAATATATAACGCAGCCTGGAAGGGGGGCTTCGCGGGGGGTCAGTAGCAAAGATGGTGCACACCTAAGGACTGATCGATCACTTAACTGCTTTGTCGCCGCTTCGTCACGGCGCAATTCTCCCGTGCTCCACTTTTCATCCAGGTCCGTGCAGGTCTCCACGTGCACGTCGCCGAGACGATTTTATCGCGCATATTCTGCACATAGGGTGTCCCAGGCCAATCGCCATTTCTCTTTCCTCGGTATCTGTGATTCTAAAGGGGCACGCGCGATCGCTGGCCCAGGACACTGTGCATTTCGACGGATTGATTGAAAAGCGGAACTCGGCGGAGCCGAAGCTGAAAAGCGGAAGCGGTGGGATTTTTCAACGTGTCTGTCGCGTGTCAGAAAAGCGAATCTCATTTACAGGATGTAGTAAAATAGTTAACAATTCGAAGTAACATCGAGCCGTTAAAAGACGCTTGTATTACTGTACGGTGCTTCGCACGACGCAAACTTGTCGTCGTATTTCGAGCGTGACTGAGACCTTGCTAATTAGTAAATAGTCTTTACCAGCGCTGTCGCATATCGAGTTTCGATGGCAATTTCCGAAGAATGATTTACGCGAAAGTTCTAATTGAATGCTAACTCGCGGACGGAGCGTTCGCGATGTATTTTTCGCGTTTTCTTATTGATTCACACAGTCACACATCGCCAGCTGTAATCTCTATGATTTATTACTCGATATATCCGTAATGTGATATCGGAAGAACTGGTCCTCGTCCCATTCGAATGATTCATCCGGGATGATCATCACGAATGCACCGCGTAAATTCGTTTTAAGCTATCGGAGATAGGTGCAACGTGCAATGGGTAAAGTGGAGCGCCGGGCCAACTGGGTCACGCGCATTAAAAACAAAGCTACCGCTACCATTTAAAGAGAATCAGGGAAAGTATCTCCGTCCGACGGTAATACATTGTCGGAAAACGCTTGCGGCCACGCCATTGTCTTTAAGTAGGTAATGCATCGGGTGTCCGCCACCGTCGTCGTATTTGTCGAATTAAAACTTCGCCTTGCGATGCATTAGTAGAAACGAATGGCTGACGAACTTGCCGGCGAAGTGAAACGTCTAATGGACCGATCTCTACACGGCTGCCGGGCAAGAACTTTGTCCGTCGATTTGCGACTTTGATTGCCCGAGTCTCGTTTTTGTCGATTTAATTGCGCAAAGTAAGACGAATTCAACGATAGAAATGTCTGAATGAAGCTTCTCTTCGAAATTGACATATTAAATAAATTCAGTTTAAAATCTATTATATCGCGAAAAATAACAAAGAACAAATCGTGATTATACTATCGCGATTAATGATTATACGTATTATGGAAAATCTAACAGACGCTCTTCTCGATTTTTAATCGAGAAATCTGTCTGTTTAATTATAGAAAATATTTGAATTATCCCAGAACTGGGTAGCTTTTATACTTTCTACACTAAGCGACGCACCGAGAGAGAGAGAGAGAGAGAGAGAGAGAGAGAGAGAGAGAGAGAGAGAGAGAGAGACGAGAAACCCAACTAGATATCGTATTTAAACGTTTTAATACTTATGAACATTATCATACGACAGTGAGATATTGATATAATATTCAATGTTCTCTCTCTGCGACGAGACACCCAGTATATTCCACGCAGGAGGTGTATCAAAAACTGTCTACATTCATATTTTTCCGTATTCAGCTCACGCTCCACGCTTCGATTATTCATTCGAGCGCTTCTGCGCTATTTCGCTCTCCCGATCCCATATTCTGTTTGGCTTGTTAACGTTGACCCCCGACCAATCCCGTGTCGTATGTTAACCTTCAATTAAATATCGTTCATGAGAGATTAACAATAATTGTTATAAGATAGAAATTTTAGCTTATTGCGAGTTTATTCGAATTCATTCGCACGAATTTCATGCTCGTCTGTCGTTGATGATCTCGTTGCATAATAATGCGGAAACTTGCAAAATTAAAATCACACAAGTACATTATGGTAATTAAAACATTAAATTAACCAAAAAATAATATTAATAATAACAAATGTCTCTCTAGTTTAAAAAATAATTATACTTTATTTTACCATAAAGAAATTTACCATTCTAAATTATAAAATAATATATACGATTGAATTTTTCACCAACGTGAGACTTTCTATGGCATTTTATTCGCTGCAGCTGTGGTGGTGTTGAGTCAATATTGTTTAAAGCACGGAAATTTTGTTTGCAGCAATACCTTGTGATGCTACTACCATTTTTCGAAATCTTATAAATCGTCAAGAAGGAAAGTAGACCGTTATTCGATATTATGTTTCTTACTCGTCCGTCAATCCGTCAACTTGGCCATTTTTCATGGACTACTCGTCAACGGTGAGCGATAGGGGCGAAAATTCATTTTGCAGCGAATGGCGTAAGCGAGGGCGCGCGCGGCTGATGGTTACTTTTTTTTCTCGGAAAATTGCTACGAATAGCGAAAACAACGAACGAGTAAATTTCCAACGAAACAGGCAAAGTTTTATGTAGAAAAATATAACGGATCGTACCGTCGCATATCAATAGTGATAAATGCGCGTGTTTATTCTCCGGGAATGTCTGTCGGAGTGTCAAAAATGGATTCATTCAACGATATGACGTTTGGTATTGCCGACTTTTTTCTAAGTTTAGAATTTATCGTATTAAAAGTTATCAAAAAAAAGATATTCTTGCAAGCAATAAGTTTACAAATTACGATAATTTTCCATGATGAAAGTTAGATTTGTGATCTCTTTTAGCATTTTTAAAATTTTAATCACGAGATAATTATCTCGTAAAAAATAAAATATTTATATACAATAATTGTAAATAAATCAAAATATAGGTAAAATAAAACAACCAATTACACATAAATGTTGGCACAAATATTGGCACAATGGTTAAAAAAATGAAAAAAATAGGAAGGAATAATAACTCATAAGTATATGAAACTGCATTATAATGCCGTGATAATCCGCACACTCAAAAAAATGTACATGGAATAGTAAATTGCAAGAAATTGTATGGCGATAAGTTAATTCCGCGGATAAACGCGAATGCCACTGGTGCGTAAACGCGAATGAAAGTGTATTGGTTTATACATCGTGCAAAGAGTCGAGCTGCGCTCGAAAAACGCTTCAAAATCGAGTTTCTCTTACAAACAACATTTTGCAAGTCGGCATTTTTAAATAAACACGGTACTCCCAGCATTACACTGGCGATACAAGAGAATTTCCGCTATAACGCGCGGTTAGCTACGAAAAGCTGCCATGTCAGTGTGAATATTTCACACATTCCACAACAAAAAAATTAACTTTCTCCTGCACAACACAGATTACAGGACTACTACGTACTAGTATGAATTAATAAATAAAACAAAAATTTATAATGTTCGATAAATCGATCTTTGCAGAGATGCAAAATTTATTAAATTTGAACCTTGGAAATTAAACCAAATTTTTCCGACAATTCCCAGTTAGAGGTACATTTTCAAAAATTTTATATTTATTTTTAGATATTCAGCAATTAGCGAGATTTTTTTCGCCTACTATATTATTTTTGTGTAAGTATATCTACGCGTTATGTTTGCGCGTATCAAATACATTCGCAAAAGATGAACTATAGCTTGTCATAACGACTGACGTCGTGTCAAATAATTCTATTGGCAAAACGCTCATGGGACAGTGGTTTGCTCGTGATGATTTACCGTCATTTTATTCAAAGATTAATCGCGATCCGCGAAATATATATTCTATCTAACGTTAGCGCGAATGCAGCCGCGTACTTTATGTTCCCGCGTGGGATCAAAGGAAGAGCGAATAGTTTAGTAGACACATTACTTCCCATGCGATCGTCGTGAATTAATGTTTCAGGCAAATGCATACACTCTACCGCGTTCCCATACTATGTCGATGACTTCGGGGCATGCAAACTCGTGAAGCGCCGTGTATCTCGCAAGTTCAAGTGCAAATGCAAACCGCTATCCGTGTTATGCGAGGAAACGTAACGCTTCCGGCGACATTTCAATTAAAAGAAGATTGTGTCATAATGATACTGTATTATAAATAAATTAAAAGCACTTTAGGCATTATAACATTACAATGCATTACACTGAAGAAATCGAAAATTTGTAAGATCAGTGTATATCGAGATATCAATAAACATAGATTTTCCCGTAACATATTGAAATCTTAAAATTCTTTCATATGTATTAATTTCTTTGTAAGTATTAATAATGAATATTAAATGTTGAATAAAACAAAAAATGTATTGTTAATTTGTAAATAAATTTTATATTAACAGAATAAATAATATACTATAAGACGATAAAACAAAGCAATAAAAATAAAATATTGGGATAAAACAGATTAAAAATGTTTTATTTGAAGCGTTACAGTTATAGAAACATGGGATTAAACTAAAATAAGAGCATCACACATCATCCGTCTGACCGAAGTTCCGTTAAACTACTGCTATATACATATATTTGTAATTTATATTTTTCTTATAAAATCTGTACTCGTAGATGTATGATTTTATTGTGTAAGCTATTATATTATATTATCCACGGCTATTATATATTATCCATTAATTAAGTTAAAGATCTTTTGTCAGAGATTTATAGCCCAATTTAATAACATTTTTTTTAATTAGGAAGATGAAAATCTTTCGAAATTTAAAAGTGTGTGTATATGTGTGTGTGTGTATGAGAGAGAGAGAGAGAGAGAGAGATCCCACTTTTAAAAATATATTATAAAATACGTATACTAGAAATTTTATAAATCAGCAATCCTACAATTCCTGATTTACATAAATATTATCAGAGAAAATATCTCTTTTATACGAGCTAATCTAAATGTAAATGCGACTAAGAAATGCGTTATCGCTCAGATTTTCTTACAATCCTTGACGGTATAGTAGTGAATCCTTTTAAATACAACTCCGTAGTTGCCAGTAAATCAGAGTGATTCATCGTGCAAGGGAAATCTAATTCATTGGCTACCGATACCATCAATCGACGATTTACGCGCGTGTTTGGCTAAATGATTTTCATTCTATTTTCACGCGCGTTCCCCATCGACTGGCTTTTATGTCGACAAACATTAACGGGAATTGAAAACATAGCGAATTTAAACAAAACGATTAAACAAATTGTTGAGATAATTACAATGCCATGGTAAGAATTAATATATTAATTATAGAAAACTAATTGAAGAAGCTTTCCTCCAAAAGGCAATAGGCAATTTATGGGTAATTTATAAAACCTTCAAAGCAATTGTGAGAGATTAAAGCTCGATTTAGATTGTGATCATGACATTAATGATGAGTATGTGAGTAAAGAAAACATTAACACACAAATTTTGTTTCTGGTAATCTAAAGCAAAATTTAATTGCAATAAATTTAATCGTTTAATCATTTAAAAAGTTTATAAAATAATTCGAAATTCCATGATATTTTACAAATGTTTCTTAAATTTCTACTAATTGTAAGTAATCCACAGAAAAAAAATTAAAAATTGCAAAATATTTCGTCTGATAAAAAAATTCTATGAATATTGTACTAATGTACTAATCGAGATTTAATCTGTTTTTCAATTTTTACACGAAATTGGAAAAGAATTACAATTATCTCTTAAAATTATCGATAAATTTCTTTGGCATGTGTTTTTCTCATGTTCGTTGCATTAAATCATACGCTCAGATTTTTAAGTGTTGAAGTAGTGAAGCAAACTGCATTTCGCAAAGTCGTTGAAGGACAATTTGAAGCTGAATGTCCCTCGCGATAGAACATCTGTTTCTTAGTACACTTAATGATATATCTTGGTCTATGAGTGGGACCAAATTGTCGCGCCGGCTGACAAAAAAGCTCCTACTTCAGAATGTTTGTTCCTCTTAACCCCGAAGTGAAATTCTAACATGTGTAGTATACAAAGAGAAACGAAATTTTTTTTATAGAAATTTTATGATCCTCGTAATCGGGAAAAATACAAAATTTTTTGATAATTTTCGATTATGCACTTAATTATAATTAAATTTATATATTAATCAATAAATATAATTTATAATTTAATAAATTAATAAAATTAGTAATTGAAATTTGCACACATTTATGATTTATATGAAAAATGCAGATTTTTAGGAGCATAAGAATTTTATTTCAAATTTTTGTATTTTTCGTTAAGCATGAATAATTAATTACATGTTCAATGTTTTATATAATTTTCTAGTAACAAAGGCTAGCTATTTTTTTGTACAATAGTATCTGATAACAGAAGCGGAATAATGGGATACCGGCTGACGTTTCTCGGATGGGTGTGCATGCGAAAAAGCAATTTTCGACCATTTTCCGGATGAGAATAAGCCGTGATGAGACTGATTCGGATCGCTAGTCGGAACAGTGGAACAAACGATCCTAAGTATGTTAAGCGCATTTCGTTCGTTTCGATACGATACTAGGATCGCCGATAATCGAATCCCTTTTCGTTTGCGCAATTTTCCGCCTTCCGTTGATTCGCATCCTCTCAATTAGATGTTAATGACGAGTCTCCTTCCCAGGTTAAGAAGATCACGCAAAAAATACGCGCAATGATGAAATATTAATTTCTATTTAACGTTATAAGTTTCACTCATCTTTCTGTAATATTTCAAATAATAACGGAAATTATGTAAATACTGATAAGAGAGTTACTTGTATTAATTTTAATGATAATTTTAATGTATAAATTTTAATTGTTTTAATTTTAATGTTTAATAACATTAAATTCACGATTCACGTAAACGATACAACCCGATACAAGTTGATCATCAATCGATCACACTAAAATTCGTTACCGCACAAGCGGTCACCGGAATTGACTACACGAGAGGTCCGCACATTTTAAGCCATCGTCATAGACACTGCAACGAAGCGAGAGGGATGATATTCGGTAGAGGAAGGGAGAATGCTTGTATATGCAAGCGCATATAAAGGAGATATTCGATTAGCATGGCATAAATATCGTTTGAGGCGAGGGAATGAGAAATGAGAGAGATAGAGAAATAGAGATATAGGTGTACCGAGAAACAGAGAAGTTGCGGCAGGGCAGAAGGAGTGTGATGCTTCGCGCTGCTTAATACATGACAAAATGAATTTACACTGGCCGCGAAGGGATAGCAGTGGAGTTGAGTGGAACACATACATGGGGAGTTCGGCAGAACAGATATACGATGACGGCGAATGAGACTGGGGGGAGGGAAAAGAAGGGTCGGGGGGATAGATTCGACTGCATAGGCGACTTGGAGCGGCGCCAAAGGCAATATGCATTAGCCATCGCGTATTTTGAAATTCAAGCCAAAGCAGATTAAATTCTATGCCGATCCTCTCTGTCCGGCCCGTCAATGTTCTTCACCCGCCGTTCTTTACCCCGCCAGCCTTGCCGCCGCCCCTTGTCCACCCTGTCCTGAACGCTCGTGTCGTGTTTGCCGATACATAATGAATGTCGATCCGCCGACATGCCTAAGCTTTTATGGTATCTCGATCGACGAACACGCGCCGGAATGCGGCCGCCAGGTCAGGTTTTGGTTGCGGGTAATGCGCGCGTAAATTTGCCAATAGCGTACCTAATCGGCCTGATCCAATTAGGTTTGTATTAGAAATTTGTCCCAGAAAGAGATATCACCGCAAGTATGAAGATCGAATGGCAATTATGACAAAGCATTATGAATATTCTTTATATTTTTCTAAATATTTCTAAAATTAATCATAATTATAAAAAAATAATTGCAAAAATAATTTTAAATAGAAATTAATGCACAGCAAATAAAACATTTAACGTTTGAAATAGTTAGGAATAAATTAAATTATTTTGTAATTAATGTTTCCAAATTTAATATCATAAAATTATTTCTTTTATCTACCGATTATATTTTACGTTTTATATTGTGTATTATACGCATAATTATTAAAAAATAATTTACTATAATAATCGCAAAAATAATTTTTAATAAAATTAAAAATAAAAAGTTAATAACATTAAGTTAGCACAGAGCTTAGTTAATATTGATAGTAATTGTCATTTTTTTCAATTTTATTTGTTACAATAGCTTGATAAGCTAGGTAAGTGTCTTTATTCAAGAATGTTTCAACGAGATCGTTCACTGATGAAGATTCTTGATTAAATCAATGAGCATATCAACGCCTTTCGTGATACTTCAATTATCTAACCCACCGTAAATGATTATCGCATAAAGGAAAGGGTCGAGTCAGGTTTCGATTATTCTATCAGTTAGCGATTATGTCCAAATCAATTTCCTTAAACATAATAGTTGCATTTCAAGCAATTAACACGAATTATATAGTTTGTTTCTTCTGTAAAGCTTAATCTGATCAAACAGATAGATCGTTAGCATTCATTATGATTTCGTATGTATCAGCTTTAATGTTAAAAAAATTTAAAAAAAACATGAAGCTTAACGTAATCACTAATTAATGCAGAATTGAATAAAGGAATAAACTTATTCACGAGTTATTTCAAATAAAAAAACATTACTAAATTTGTGCATACATGCGTGCAACGTTGGATTAATATACGTTCAACATTCATGACGTATATGCTAACGTTAATAGCTTTATGTTCTATACCGGCGCAACTCGCTTATCAAACTATGATTGAACGAAGTATACTCTCAGTAGGCTTGTTTCATACGTTGGTTTACGATGTAATCCCTACGCAGTAGTTCCTTTAATATTTATGATGCATAACGTGTGAGAACATTAAAGGATGACAATCTGAGTGTATGGTAATGTATGCGGCAACGTGTGTAACGCGTAAACCGACATCTCCGAGCACGTTAAAATAGGCTATTCTGCAACGAGCAATCGATCATTCATTCACAAAGAGCTTTTCCGATTTGATTGTCATTGACAAGCTTTTACGGTCAATCTCAATATCAGGCGTAACACGGCCGATGATTATCCGCGCCAATTTCGGTCATTGGGGCCTAAATCAGTTCCGTTATACCGCTTGACTTATTAGCAATTACGTATTAGTAATTACAGAGATAACAAATCGCGGATTCCAAAATAACGAACAATATATCGGCGCGGCAGCGGAAAGCTCGTGCCGGAAAGTCCGAGTCGCAGTAGTATGCAATTCCGAATGCAACTGCTCCCTATCATTCCCCGCGTCCTTTCTTCGCCTACCCTCTGTTTCTCGCAAAACCCGCCTACCTACCCCCGCGGACCCACGTTCCTATCCGACGAAGATTAAGTGGTTTTCGGGCCTTGCGGGCGCGAACAGTACCGGAGATATCGTGGATACAATCGAGCAGCTGAAATTCATTCCGCATGCAGCGGACGAGCGAATAGATATATGATGAGTGATAAATTATAGCGCGTGAATGACAGCGAGACAAGATATATGCAAGTCTTGCAAGGATTTTCCATCGCCGCTCGCTGTTGGCGAGCATCTTAATTTTTAATGTTCCCCTCCCGAATTGCATTAATAAACTCAAGTTCGGCGATTCCGTGAATTGATCAACTTATAATCATTTATTTATCTTTAATCTATTTTGACATCCCATCTTAGTTTAGGGGGTAACGGATTTATAAGATTTATATAATGACGTATTTATTCGCGGTATTTTTGTTAACTTGATAAATTTAAATATAATTTTCACAAAATCTGATACTCCAATATAAAATAAAAAACAATTTGACTTACTGACACGATGCGCAGCAGCGGAGTTGTGAACTGCACTACTACGTTGAACTGAAAAATAAAAATATAAATTTAAATTATTATATGCTCAAAATTATTAATATTTCGATAAAAATTATTCTTGCGCATTTTGCATTTTTTATTTAGCTCACTGCTTTCCTCTAGAGTAAATATTTAATAAAATAATTCTTTAATTTTCCAAAATATTTTTTCTTTGTAAGTGGAAACCTTATAAAATTTTATCAAATTTTATAAATATAAAAGCCTTCTCATTTTAATCTTTCAAATGACTTTAATAAACAGATAATTAATTTTTTAAATGACAATTCATTAAAAGTAAGTTATTCACCTTATCGTTGCTTCGCCGTCGCCTGATGCCTCCCAGGCCTCTTCTTCCTCTCACAAACAGATTCCATTGTTGCACGGCACTCACTCGCGAAAATTTACTCGCGAAAACTTATTCGTGATTAACTTATGCGCGCGTACTAATTACTAGAATTACGACACTCCGCGATACGTTATATGATTGTCGGATGCTACACCTGTAAGCAAAAAAAGTATAAATTAAATATTAAAATCAATAATTATTTTATATTACAAAATAAAAGAATAAATGTACGAATTAAAAAGAAGTTCGCAGAAAACTTCTTTTTAGAATATGTACAACACAATATCGGAAAATATGTTCGTCGTCTATAAAATTTGATAAAATTTGATTAAATAAATCTCGCGAAATACTATCTATTAAAACCGATACATCACGGTTTTTCATTACTTGAGTTACTTAATCTGTCGATTTGTCGATTATTCAAATTCACCATCGAAATGACGAGCAATCTATATCGATGAGAAAATGAAAAACGCGAGATATACTTGACTCTAAGAATAAACGAAAAAATAATCTTCTCGTAACATGGGAAATTATAAAACAATATTTTATAATTTCCGACGTTTATTCCTTTTTCTAAATGCACTTTAAATGAATAAATAATCGAAAAATCTATAAACATATTCTTTCGATATGTAATCGTCACCTAACTTAATCTCGCTTATGAATCTTTAATAGCGCGGACTGACGATCGTTTCGTAACTCGTTACGTACAACTGTCGTTTCAATGTGCTTACGAATCGTGGATCATGAAAGTTAAACACGCGAATTTATTATTACGTATTCGTAAGCAACGGCCGCATTTACATCTTTTGATATTTGCCACGACGATGTTCCGTCGAGAAATGAGTCGCACGGAGTATCTCGCGGACCTACCCGAATGTCACCGCACGAACAACAACATAGCGCGCGGTACGCCGCACAGAAAAATACCGAACGTCGCATACCAATCGACCATACGAAAGTATTTAATGTATTACAAATTAAAAGCATGCCGTAAATATTATATTCTTTGTTTTCCAAACTAATTTCGAGTATTTTACTGTCACATCTTTCAGCTTTGTTTCCAGAATTTGTGAGCATTGTCTGAAATAATGATTAATTATTCACATGTCAGTCGGAAGCGTTTCGAAAGCTTAACAGAGATGTATTTATTTGAATTCTAATTTGACAAACATGTATGAAATTATATTTATTTTTGTGTGCATATTAAATGTTTTTCGCGAAAGAAACAAAGATATTATAAAACACATAAGTATTTTTTAAACATTAAAATGTTATGTTTGTGAATAATTATTAAATTGCTTTTATTATATCCAAAATTAAAATTTTTTTTTAGCACGTATATAAATTGTAATTATTATTTGAAATTTAATTTAATTAAATTATTTAAAGAGTTTGAGAGAAAAAATAAATAATTTAATAAAAGAAAAGAAATAAATAATTTAATATGTTATAACTGGAATATTACGATGAATAAAGCTGCGACTATGTTGTTATAACATTTTTCTTAAGAATAAATTTTAAATTGTATAAAGCTGCTGTCTCTTTTAAAAAAAAGATTGATATATCTATTTATCTGATGAAGATATTCATATATCTACATATACCTTTTTATTTCTATCTTAAATTAATTTATGCGTCATCTTTTCTTCGTTTTGTAACTGTATAATGTATTCAAAAGTGGGTCATCGTGAAACTTATTGTTAGAAGAAATTGATGAATTTTTCGCAAGTAGGTTAAACGTTCTATGCTTTATTAGAGTAATTACGATTATCATTGTGCCTTTCTCGATGGTACGCATTACACACAATATGCAATTATCTACTTTACATTATCCATTTGCTAATGTAATTACATAATCATCGAGATTAAATAATTTTCAAAAACTATTATATTTGTCAAAATTACAAAATGTACAAGTATGCACATTTACGAGATCTTTGCGTACTTAATATTTTTCGCGAAACGTTACAGAGATGTTATAAATTATCGACATTTCTAAGAATATTAAGTTTATCAAATTTTATCAAATCAATTTATCAAAAACAATTATTAAATTAATTTCAGTACATGAGAAATCAGCAACAAATATGTACAAATCTCAAATATTTTTATTCTCCCGCTTTTCTTGCACGCTTTATTTTAATCTAATCATACTTTTGGCAGAAAAATCAGATAGATAATAAAAATTGACATATCTATCGATGTCAATGATAGTTGTGAAAAGCTAGAGTATTGTCCACATCGTACTATTCGATCATAACGATCAAAACAGAAATTGGCGGTTGTGGTAATTGCGAGATATTGAAAATAGCTCGTTTCCGATAGTCTGACAAGAGTTATTCCGTATTAATCTGTCGGGAAATGCGATTGCCAATCCACTGGTTTGGCTTTGGTTAAGTTTGATGGTTTACAACGAGCCGCGGTCTTGTCTATCAGGAGAAAATAAATGGTACTCAAATATATTGAATTGCTAGAATAATGAAATACAGATGTATAACATAAGAATTGGATTTATGTAAAATTAATGAAATTATAAAAAAAAAAACATGCGCTATATTGACGTTATCAGAAATTAATTATCGCAGCAAAGTAATATTTTCAATAATATTTTCGCTAATACCTCTCATCGAAAGGAACGCAATCGCGTATTAATGATTATTGTGATTATGATTTATCTATAATTTATTGCGAAATCAGAATTAAACTCTGCTGAAACATTTAACGTTTAATAGCATGCCACTGAAAACATACACCTAGATCTCATTAAAGATTACACTGCACTTTCGCGTAACTGTGCATTAAAAAACGTCTTTTTTCGCCCTCCCGTTCTCTCACTTTTATCTCTCACCTATCTTCTCCTACCGCTAAAGGGTTGAGCCTTTGGGAAGAAGTGAAAGAATAATTCGAACGTATAATTCAGGATCATTTCTCACTCGGAAACGTCGCGAGAATCACGGGTGTGGAACGATCTTCCCGAGAAGATCTTCGCGCACTATCTCAAGGGAAAAGACTCTGCCAAATGCCAGGCAATAACGCGTTTACATCGGTTGGAAGTAACGTCGCACGAATGAGCCTCAAATCGACAATGGCTTCGCCGTCGGCGGACGAAAACGGCAGTTTAATTCAGAGTGCCCTGTTATGCGACGACAATTGTCGCGATTGCAGTTTCTAATTATTATCATTGAGCCGCCGCGACAAAGCAAACCAGGTGAAAACGCAAAGATTAACGAAATGTAGCGGAAGGATAATGAAACGTTTGCGGTATGCAAAATTTGGAATTCCCTCTCGAAACAGCTCGCGGTGGCACCGCGAGCGCTGTGGCAACATTTGTTTGAACAACCATAAATTACGTGTGTTAATTTTTCGTAATTGATGATATATCAGCAAATATATCAGCAGTTAACAATGATAACTAGCGATAGCAGTTCTTGCGTGTGAGCTTGAATTTTAGTATTTATCTTGTAAATCGATGATGGACGACGATTCATAAACTATTCAGTTTCTGACGGAACATAAATTTTGTACGACTCGCGTAATCCCATAATAATATGCTATATATTGACGATCGACATCTGTCAAATTAATCGATGAAAAAGATGTAATCAATCTTTTGTCTCAAAACGTTCGCGATAATCGAATTAAATTTAATTTTATAATGATACATCATGCTTTCTCTGAGAATCCTACAATTATTAATTTCGCATCGTGATGCTTTAATTGAAAAAAAAAGACTTTTACTTGTAATATAGTTTTATTCCGTTGTTCATCGAATTTCTTCCTGACCCATTGAATAAAATAGCATAATTATCAAAAAAGTAAGTATGCACATCACAATCATATACAGTGATAAAATGTAAAAACTAATACGATACATGTTGATAAATGAAATGTCAAATTTGATTAATTAAGACATACAAGTCTTTCTCTGCAATTTTTGATATTTCAAACGTATTGTTGGTCAACTCGCACAACAGGGAAAGTCACAAAATTCCATCGCGATACACGTTCCGTAATGCTGGCACACATACACGATACACGGTGTTGCATGCAGAAATGCGAAGATTGATCGCACGTAGGTGAGCGGAACGAGGATAACGCTTGCATTGCGAAATCAATATGCCCGTGTGGTCTTTTACCCCATACGCCATTTATTACGCTCTTGTTTGCCGTATATCGTGAGCGCGCACGTTAAACGAACGCTCGCGCAAAGGAGCATGAACGCGAGGTCAATTTTTTTTTTGCTCCCTCAACACTTCTCGCGTGTGCAACCTTTGTATGGAAACGAAAATGGTAAAAATGCGTGAGGATGTGACATCAAAAAAAAAAAAGAGAACGAAAATTGGAAAATAATAACTCACGGAACCGTTTGTCAATGCCACTTCAACAATGAATTTCTTTAGACAATTGACAATTTTCGTGAGATTTTATTATGCGTTGTATCAAACATTAATAGGATTTTATTATTTATTATATCAACACTTATCAAATCGTTGTATCATTTTATCTCTCCATACACAAAGAAACAAATATGAGATGATAATTTGATAATATTGAAAATTGCGCTTTTATATTATACGTACAGTAATTTATGAACAAGACTTGTGATGATGAAATAAAAATGAAAAACGAATATAAGAACGAGAATATATTTGCATGTAATAAAAAACGTAAAAAATAAAGAAAATGAAATAATATTGTAAAAATAAAACTATATTTACGATCCTAGCTGAGAGAAAGAATGTAATACTAGTATTCAATATTAATAGTGTTCAATTTGCCTGCATTTCCACAAGTTTTTTTTTCCATTTGATCTATTTTTTTTTTCAAATGCCATAAATGCGAGTGAAATTTTATTGCGAATAGCTCGCTTTAAAATATCGAGTAAAAACGCGTGCGTCCACTAACTTGCGCAATTCATTTGGCGGCAAAAACGGAAGGGAAGACGAAACATGCTCTGTTATCGATGACGATGGCAGTGGTGGGTGTGGCACTAGGATGCCGCGTAGGGTGCACTCGGGCTGGTTTTGCGGGGGTAGCGAGCACGCGGCGGTACACAGAGGGTGGATTCGAAAAGAATGAAATAACGGATTGGGTCGCGGCCAACTGGCCGCGTTCCAACCAATCCTTAGTCGCCCGGATGCGACTGGGAGTGTATTATGTATACCATTCAGCCGCCTTATATTCGCGGAATCGCCCCGATGCATCCCATTCAAAATCAAATATTTCTCTGTAGGGTCGCCCCAGCAAGAATTTCGGGGCACGAAGAGGATAAAGCGCGCGAAATGTGCGGATCGATCCAAACAGAAATCCCGTAACATTTTATATCGAGCGTTTATAGAAGTTTGTTACTCTCTAATATTAAACATTAAAATATGCACCGCAAAAAAAAGCTACGATAATATATTTAATCGTTATTTTAAAAAATCGAGCATTTACTTCCGTCGTAATGATTTTTTTATTAATATCGCGATAGAAATAAATATTCACACTCAGATGAAATCTTCTTGGACATTTCGTAATTTTATTCTTTTCGTTTCGTTTTATTCTACAATTACTAATATTTCAGAAACTTAGAATTATATTTATTAATATTTAGATTACTTAGATTTTATTTCAAACGTGTATTAATTAAAAAATTAAAAATTAAAAATAACACATCTTAATGTTATATTAAAATATAAATAACTTATAAATTCACGGCAATTTGATATGCGAATAAATTACTACCAAACAATCAACCAAATATTGTCATTCCTACTAAAAAATACCAAATATTTATGATAAAAATATAAAAATTATACTTATATAAATTTTACTCAGTCATCCTCTCACGTTATTTATATTATCGCAGAAACAATTTATTCTGCAACTAATAAATAATGAATTAATAATTATTATTTACTGCGTTATTGTCCCGTTGTCACTCGACGCTTTCAAGTCTCTCTCTACTTTTTCGTTCATTCGTTGTCCGTCTTCGTGACATACGTTCACTTCTCACACACGAAAATTAAACTTTGTTAATTACGGCACAAACTAATTACCAGAACGTTCACGCGCTACTTTATACGAAACTCCCGAGTTGATCGCGCATTTTACTGCATTACGGTCGAGAATGTCGCGCAGCGTAGGAAGCTAAGACCCCATGACGTCACGCAAACACAACGCGATCTCCAACGGCGGATTCGAAAATCGTACGGCTTACTTCTCGCGACATTCGCCGTGGCAATGTTGTACCTGTTGCTCCTAGCTATACCTTTGCATACTTTCTGCATGTCGAATAACGCGCGATTACGATTTAGGGCGATTATTATCTCGTATTACGATACGAGAGAGTAAATACCCGAGAGAGAGAGAAAGAGAGAAGTATCCGCGGAGCACGATATTCAGAAGTATCGCTCGTCGTTCTGCCAACTTCATGCGCGATAAATTTCGCTGGCATAAATTTCGCAAAACGTGCGCGCTATTAATAAACGATCGATATATCACCGGCTTTTCATTACTCGATATCTGTCGATTCGTGTATTACTCCAAACCGTCTTTCCTTTCGGCTCGAAAAGGACGGGCAGATTAGATTGACGGAAAATTCAAGCGCGACGCGAGATCCCCGGCTCGGCTGCTCGGCTCCAAGTATAAACGAAGAAATAATCTCCCTTCGACGAATATATACATCGCGAGGCAATACCTCATAATTCCCGAGCTCCATCGCTTTCCGCTCGGAATGAATAAATGCGCGCGAAATACTACTAAAAACGCGCTCCGATACATAACCTCGCCTACGAGTCTTTAATAGCGCAGGATGACGATCAAACGGATTACAACGATGCTTCGTAACTTGCATCGATACTGCCATTTCGACGTGCTTACGAAAGTTATGTACGCGAACTTGTTACTTGTTCGTAAGCAATAGTCTTTTCGCATTTACGGCCCTCCGATAAACGGCCTTGCCGTGACGACGTTCCGAGTGAGGCGTACGGAGCGACCTTCCCGAGCCCGAGTCGCCGCGCGAATGACAACAAGGCGCGCGGCGTGCCGCACAGACATCGAACGTCGCGTGCTAACTGTTACGAAATATTATAATGTGTCGTAAAGTAAAACTATATCGAATATTACGTACATATGTACATGATCGGCTTCGCCGTTGCGTACATTTGGCGCGAAACGCTTCCGTGTCGATTGATTTTATCCGCTTTTCACTTACTTGAAGTTGGCCGTATTGAATTTAGTTGAGATCGAATGTTATTATAACGAGAAGACGAAAAAGAAGAGTTTTATTTATGCACGATAATTAATTGATTCCAGAGATTAGATATTTATCAGTTTATAAGCGTTTCGTGAGATTTATTTGTAGGGAAAAAATTTGTTTTGCTTCAAATTTTTCGGATACGTTCAAATGTATCGCGTTTTGAATTTTTCGGTACTTTGAATATCGATTTGAATTTAATTAATGATTAATTATGTGATTACTAAGTACCTACAGTTGTACATACGTACATAGAATCGTATTTTTTAATATTTGTGCATTCGGCACAAATTCGACGTTTATAGTGTGGTTTGTTAAAATTCTCTGCTGTTTGACATTTTGTTTGTAATTTGTGAAATTTGCGAGTGTCGAGTAAATTCCTCATAGAGCTTTGTATATTTACGCGATTACATTTCGATGGAATTTGCAATGTATGCACATATAATAAAGCACGCATCGCATGCGTGATTAACATTAAGTGTGTCCTGCAAAGTAGCTTTCAATTATTTCTATTTGTGAGTGATTATTACATGCAATAAAGTTCTGTTTCCGAGAGTTGTATTTACTGTAGCGAACGAATCTAAGAAGATAAGTCCTGAGAGCGCAAGCAAATCATTTTTTATTTTATTATTTACTATTTATTATTAGAATTAAGTATTTATAATTTTTATTTAATAATGTCTAGAATAATTACCATCTAGAAGAATTATTGTTTATCGCAAATAAAATATTATTTGTAATCCAATTATTCTTTTAAATGTTTGTTAGTCCAGATATTATAATTTATGTAAGAGAAAGAAGATCGTTAAATCTTGTAAACGAGTTTTTATAACATATCTTCTGAAATTCTCAAATAACATTCTTAAAGTTTTATATTTTGATATCTGGGATATTTGAACTTTTCAGACGATAAAAATACAAAAATATAAAAGTGTTCTATGTAGGTTGGCTCCACTCAAAAGTCAGTACAACTTTTGCACTGTTATGCCGACGTTTTATTGCTTCTTTGCAATATATGGAGCTCATAATCGCACGTCTGAGCGATTTTCATTCATGATTACACTTTCTTTTCATGCGGTAGCTTGAAGCTCCCTAAGGAGCGAGAAGAAAACTATAAGAATGAGGGATGATCGTAACGTATTTGAGAATGAGTAAATCGATTCTCAGGAACCTCGTGACCGTTTCATTAAGGATTCCAGAACGGTACTCAAGTCCCGATAACGGGTTCATTCTTAGGATAAGTAATATGGCGCACGTGGGAGCATCGAGTGAATTGGACATTAAGGGAGAGGATTCAACAGTCGTTGTAAAAAATTATGCCAGCAATAGTTTGAAATTTGAGACAATTCAACATTTTTGTAAATTTTTTATTTATGTAAACATGGCAGCCACGTATGTAGTTTCCATTGCGGTTTATAAAATCGTTACAAAATTGCAGTTGCGTAAGTAAGAATTTAATTAGGTACAGAACAGAATTACACGAAAGTTTTAGTCTGCTAAGGTAATTGTACCTTACAGTGCTGCTAATTACTTCCCTGTGTAACTGTCATCGTTTTTGTTTAATAAATTCCATAAATGAGACTCTAGTAATTAAAGATCGAATCTTTCGTTATGACGAAATTATATTCGTAAAATATAAAACATTTTATTAAGTAAATGCGTTATGTAAACTACGAAAAAAATAATTAAATGATCAATATTTAATTGCAGACTTTAAGAAGATTTATTGGCAATGAATTTTATATTAATATAACATAAGAGGAAATAAATAGTTATCAATCATTTGCTGTAAAAAATTTGCAGAATTATATTTAAATATGATTTCTTACTAAAAATTATATTATTTCTAGAATTACGCGGAAAAGATAAGAATGTTACCGTAACGCCCTGAGAATAAACGACTTGTCTCGATTCTCGGTATCTTCGTGACGATTTCATTAAGTCGCAAGAGAATCTGAGGTTAACTCTTCCCATTATTAAGTGGAACACACCTTGAAGTTAGTGAAGGGTATAGTCAAAGCTTTCCACTTACAAAATCTTTTCTACAAAATTACATAAGATAGTATTGTCATCTGCTTTAAATTACAAATTTTAGCACAAGCGAAATAAAAATCTAAGGCTCGTGTTTATGATTATTACTTGAATCGCGCCTCACGACCGTATTATTTAAATTATTCAGAATGGAGTTTATACTACGAAATGCAAACAGTTTAAAAATCTCATTTTAAAAAAAAGTCAAGTGAGCCTACGTTTAGCTGAGAAACGGAACATTTATTTACGTGAAACCTGAAATCAGATTGTTATACTTAAATGTTATTATAAATTCTAAAAATTATCCGCTTATAATACGTTGTTATATTCTAAATAATAACAATAAATGATAATTGTCTTGTATATTGATTAAAAAATAATGAATGCACGTTATAACTAATCTTGTTAAAATTTGAAGAGTGGATCAGTGATATATATCAGCGGTATATCAGCCAGGCATGAAAAGAAAAATATTGTATTTCTTTTAAAGAATATACGCATGCACGCTTTGAATACTGTTGCTGATATAAAATAGAACAATGTGGATGAGGATGCACATTAAAGATATAATGTAACCTAATCGTAAAAAGAATCTCAAATTATAATATCTTATGGCGCGCTCTTGTTCTCATAGTAATATTCACGTCCTCAGGCGAAAAACTACGTTTACGCGAAGTGAACAGTAAACTCATGAAGAATTTTAATAATGGAAAGAAGAAATTTTCTTCGTCTTTATTACTTTTATGAATGATGCAGGTTTCGGTTTATTTCGGGATTACATAAAAATGATGCAATGCGAACTATGCGGTGATGTTAAAAAACTCGAGCTTTGAGACTTCCGCGGGAGAATTCCCCTTATTGTTAGATCTTTCTCGTTATCACACAAGGCACGCACTCGAAGTAGAATATTCTATTTTGTAGGATGTAACATGGCCGGAGCGTACCATCCCTTCCTGCAAATATTTTCTCTAAGCTCGTGAGCTCGTGTACGCCTGATTAAATAAAGAAAATGGATACGGCGCGTATTATCGGGAAACTAAGTCCTCGGCATAATATAATTTTCTCTTTGTCCTGATGAAGATAAAAACCGGTTTTCTACTTAATATACAATTTAGTTAATTAATTTGCCCCAATATTAACGTTATTGCACCTTTGTCCATTTATTTAATTATTACTTTAATGCCAATCTAAGATAAATTTCTCTATCTGGGATTCTAAATGTAAGACTAATTGCATTTTTGTACATAGGCTTCAACTAGGATTTAATAAACCGAACATGGAATGAGTTGAAATTTTTTGTTATTACTACGTCGATTTAAAAATTAGCTTTATAAGCAACCATCGTTCAACTTTTTCTATTGTAAGATCTTATTTGCATTATTAAATAAGTGGAAAGCCAGCCATCACCAAGAATCTTTAAGAAATTTAAAACTTCTGGATAACTCTAAGCCAGAAGAGTAATCAAGCCGTGGGATAAAGGGGCAAATGATGAAAAAGAATTTAATTAAGCTATCCCATCTTGGATCAGTATGTCTCGCGTGACTTGGTATAGTTAACGTTTTTTTTTTGCATCATTGCAGATAGAAGATCTTAACATAAAAGTTTATCGCAGCGATAGTAGGACAACAAATTTAATCGATTCGAGAACATATTTTGATACTAATCGAACAATTCGCCATTATTAAAAGAGTTAATTTTAAAAGTATTAGACTTACATTATATAATGTTTTACTGAAAAGTTGTTCTGCAAAAAAAAATTTATTAACTTGGAATTACATTAATATTTTAAAAGATAGTTTAAACATTACAGTTTTTTTATAAAATACTATTATGTAAAAATATTCTGGTTGTATAATATTACATAAAAATATCTCTCAAAGAAAAGCACACGTATTGATTTTTTTATTAAAATTTAAAAACTGACATTTGCAGATTTCTCTCACGAGAAATTTTTTATACAAGCATCATTCACATTTCACGTTTCCTGTATGGAATCAATAAATAGTAGAAATAAAATAAAAAAAATTGCGTTTATGTACCATTTTTATTCAGCTTTTAA
Source organism: Tetramorium alpestre (assembly GCA_021460005.1). Classification (NCBI taxonomy): domain Eukaryota; kingdom Metazoa; phylum Arthropoda; class Insecta; order Hymenoptera; family Formicidae; genus Tetramorium; species Tetramorium alpestre. The sequence continues at coordinate 2,438,816 of JAJVSH010000008.1, read as the reverse complement.
CTTTTAAATAAAAATATTATTTAAAGGGCTTATATGTATAAGTACACAGCCTGCATCATTTTACAAAATGAATATCATATAGTTTGCTTAAATAATTACTAAAGTTACGACAGAGTTGTTGATTTTTACAACAAGAGAAAAGTCAGTTCTCTGGAAAAAGTTGCAAAAATAAGTATCGCGTCAATTCGCGTCCGCGTGCATGTAAAAAGTTGGCGTTTGTTCTTGTTAGTTAACGCAAATGGAACGGAATCGAACGGGGTGTAAGACAAGCGAGGTAGGACGTCAAAGGCCTGGGGTAGACTCGTCCATAATTAGCTCCCGCTAGTCTATTCAAGTCTGCTTTAATGCAACGTTACTGAGATTTAATCGTACATTATCATAATAAGTTTGAATTGAATCCAAGTAGTATGAGAATTTCTTTTTTTCGAGAATTTCTCGAAGAAACATCTTAAATAATTACGGATAATATAATCAGAAAATACTTCCTTTCTCTATAAAGATTTCCGTAAACGTGCTATCTGAATATTTTTTATAAATAGTGATTTAATTTAATAAACTTTTGTTTAATTAATTTGATTTATCTGTTAAATTCCTCTTATGTCAACACGTGTAGAATATTTATTGTTGCTTAAATCAGTTTACTTATTTGAAACTATTTTCAGCATGCAAAATTGTGGGATAACACAAAAATTCCATTATGTCTGTAATCTTTTATATTGAGATTGGATTTTTCGCAAAAATTTTGGGAAGAATATTCTATTTAAATTTTGAAGAATATCGCTACAAATAACGTTTCAAGAGAGTAACGTTTGCCTTCGCCGTAATTTATTTTACTGCGCGAAAGATGTCAAGATATACTGCACACTTAAATGCTACTCTCTAGTTACGGCAGCAGTTTGTTTTTATGGTGGCCGTTTATTATCAACATATTTTCTCAACGTGTATGTACAGCAAAATTCCGTCATGGCGATTGATCATCGATAGCACGACATTTAATAAAATCGATATGCCAATGTCTAATATGCAATTTGATATTAACGAAATTTTAAAACAGATATAAAGATTCAATTTTACTGAAAAAGTTCTCTTGAATTTGATGTAGTTTATGAAGTTATTTATTTATAACTAAAATTATATTATTATTATTGATATTTTAATATTTTGTTAACTAACTTATTTAATAATTTTAAAAAAGTCACGTTATTTTTTCTCTTCTAATTTTATGCTACTTTATTAAATTAGGATGAATTTTAAAATTATAATTATACCACTATTTTTATTGGTAGTAATTTTTTAAGAGAAGTTAGTGAACAAAACTGGATTAATTGTGTTATATGGATTATAAAAGAACAAGCGGTTATTGCTTGTCCTTGTGACAGAGAGAGAAACATTAGGGACAACTGAATTATCTCTAAATTATTGCAGGGAAGGAATAAACTGACGGGTTTACTTCGGGGACATCAGTGCTCTGGTATTAGGTTCTGTTCATGTGTTTCTCAATATTGTTTAGTCTCCTGAGTAAAGAAAGATAGACGTCCCACACGAGTCTACGTTTTCAATCACGAAAATTGTCTAACATAATAGTATTAAACAAATGATTATTACAATTGTGATAAAATCAAATTGCGTTAATAGTGAAAGAGTAAATCGATAATAAAAGTAATGAAAAATACCTATAAAACGGAAGGGATCTAAAAAGGAATTTATAAACTATAAAATAGTTTGTTTGGAAAATAGTAAATGTAACGTAAACTAGTCTTTATCAATATTAATTGCTTTACGTATTTTAATTTAAATAAATCATAGCAAAACGCTTATATTTATAATTTCAATTTTTTTCAGAAATCGATTTAATCAATTTTCAATTTTTTACCATATCAAATCCGCCGATTATATTGGCTTACTGCATTCCGTTAAGAAAAAGTTAACGTGGTTATTCGTTACAGCGCCGACGAGGGCTTCGACGGCACTTATCCGACGAATGTCGTCGTAAAGAACAATGGGACCTGCTTGTACGTGCCGCCCGGTATATTCAAGAGCACTTGCAAGATAGACATTACCTGGTTTCCCTTTGACGACCAGCGCTGCGAGATGAAATTCGGTTCCTGGACGTACGACGGCTTTCAGGTGAGCATAGGGGATAGGCATTACGAAATTAGGTCAACCAATCGTCGTCGTTTCCCGATCCCATCCTGTCCCGATGTTCGCTTCTTCGGCACAGACGTCGAACTTACGAATTTTCCAATCTGTCGGAAGCACGTCGGTACTTCTCGACGATATGGTCTCGAGACCCGGAAATAATTCAAAGCGGCGGCGTCGAGCAGTTTGATTAGCGCCTGAAAATGAGAGAAAGAGGGAAATTGTCAGACAAACAGATATAAAGAGAGCGAGGGAAGAGAAAGAGAAAGACAGAAAGAGAGAGAGAGAGAGAAAATCTTCACTGTACGTCAATGTAAGATTCGCTTGTGAGAACAATTCGTGAAATTCCTAAGAACGGAGCTTTGAGTAAAGTACTCCGATCGCGTAATGGAGGTGCAATTTCCACCATCTCCGATGCAACTCAACATTGCGCGTTTATCGGTAAATGAAATTGAATGATTATTTATTTAAATCAAATAAAAAAAGTCTATGCAAATTAATTCCATAAAAAAGATAAGTATATGGAATGTGATTACTTATAAAATTCTGATCTCTTCATTGCAAAATGTAATCAGATGCCACATGTTCGTAACATCTTTTGCTTTAACTTTAAATAGCTTGATATTCTTTTCACAAATTTCCGTTAAAAAAAACTGCAAAATTAAATAAAAAATATTTTTCTATTACCTTTTGTTTACTTTTAGATTTTCATCTCTTTTAATCAGTTGCAGTTGTTGTTTAAAACCATTTTTTTACATTTGATATAAATATAAAATTTTTAGCGTTTAGACAATATTTTTTTGAAAACTATTTTTTATAGAAATTTTTATTTTTAAATAAATTTGTTATCAATTGACATGCATAAGAAACACATTTATACTCAACTTTTTTTTAAATTATAAGATATAATTAATATAACTAAATATAGATATAAAAAAGTTAGAAACATAATGCATAAACGAAAATTTCTTATCATTTTATATCTTATCAATTTTATGAAATTTTTACGAAAATTGCGCGAATAATGTTGAAACATTTTCTGTAAAATGTTTGAGATATGCGGTTATACTAGATTCCGTATACACTCCAGAAATACCGCAACAAGCGTAAAATGCACTCGGTGTTTGGTCGAAACACCAGCAGCAAAGATGGCAAACGCCATTTCAGGGTAAATCGTAGGAAATTTACGAATCATGGAAAATACGTTTGAAGGACAGTGAACGTGAGAATGCGCGATTCAGGATTCCCACAAACACGCGACTGTTTTGTTACTATTTTATCCATATCGTTCAATCCACCAAAGAGAAAACTTTTCTAACGTTTTCATATCTTAAATAAATATCACAAAGACAGAATAATATGTCACCTTCTTAAAGAAATTTTGTATAAATATACAGTATAGAATTTATTAATATTAATATTAATTTATTAATATTAATGTAAATCATCTCTTTTCACTAATTTTAAATTGGATTAAAGCAAAGAAATAAATAAAATTAATTAGATAAGTTTAATTAATTAATGATAAAACAACAATTACGTGAAAATACAAATTTATGTAAAATTCATTTTATAAAATAAGCAGAGATAACAGAAAAATACATATCGCGATATGCTGATTTCTTGATATTTCTCTTGATAAAATAATATTAACTTAAAATTAACGGTGAAATGTGAACAATTTATAAAGTTATATTATGTAGTACGGTAGATAGGTACGTAGCTGTATGTAGCTGCATAGCATGATAATGTTGCCCGATTACGGTAAGGATAATTTTATTAACAAAAGTTTCATTGTCACATACAATTTGCGCATACCGATTTATCGTGCAAATGTGCGTCTCTGCCACACGCCCAATGTACATACGTAGCGAGCCCTCAATTGTCGAGCGTGCAACTTCGGAATAATTAAAATTGAGGATGCGAATTACACGGTGCCAGGCAATTCGAGAACGCTCAGGGGTTCATTAAGGAGGACAATAAGCAGAACGAAATGGAAGCGAATGGAGGCAAAAGGAAGGAAGACAGCGGAATATGCCACGATTTTCCGAGCTCTCGGTTCGATCCGCTGAATACGAACGAGATGCAAAACAGACTTTTTGATTTGATCGTCCATTTTCATTTAACAATTCGCTTCCAGATATTAATTCGTCATAGATTGTGCCCAAACGTCAACGCGAAAAAAGTTCGCATCGATATTCAAACGAGCAGAAATTGCGGGAGATTTGCAAAAGCTTTATATGGAGCTACGTAAATATACATGAACTCACATGAACTGTATCAACAAGGCTATATGATGTCAATAAATCAACAGAGCATTTGATAAAAAATAATATTATTCACATATGAAGTGGGATTCGTTATTTTATTATTAATTTAAAAAAATATTTACGCGCCATTTATTATGTCAATCCTTTTGAACAAATAATATTATTTTTCGAAATTTTTAGAAAACATGCTACAATAATTAATAATATGAAATTTGAGGAGAAAAAAAAATAACTACGCGGTTAATTTTAATTCAAACGTCAGAGATGCCCCGAAAAATCTGTAGCGCGTGGAGAGTTCTGGTTTTAACATATGGCACAATATTCTTTTTAAAGAATAAAAACCGACAACTCCTGTGTCTCTGCCATACTCTGTAGAACAGACTTTTCCGTAGCTCTTGAAACAGCCGTCTTACACGCGGCGCGGTTGCAATAACTTTCCTTTAATCGACCGTCATAAATTGTCGACAGTTGGATCTGCAGCTGCAGGACGAGACCGGAGGTGACATCAGCAGTTTCATCACTAACGGCGAGTGGGATCTGTTGGGTGAGTTTTTACAGTCCTTATCGGGAACCGTTCACGTTGCCACGCCCGGATAGTTTGCTCTGGCGCCAAAAGTGATTCTCGGCCGATTAGCAATTCTAAAGTCTTGCACGGCCACGGGCGGATGATCAATCGTTTCGCAAATCGGAACCGGTATTGATCCTCACTTTGTCCCTGTCAAAATTGCCTGCATCTGGGTCAGGCGGAACGTGGCGGCTTGTTCCGCGCGCGCGTCCGAAGTTTAGTGTTTTCGCTGGCGGACACATCGATGGCGATTGGTAAAGTGTCGCGAGAGAAATTGCCGCACGCTTGATTCGAGAAGCGAATAATAGTTCGTAATAGTCGTTGAATAATCGCATGAGAATTTGTCCAAGGGCCGATTTAAGCTACGATCTTTCACTTCCAGACGCCTATGCTATACATATACTCGGCAACTTCTGATATATACGAAATATAATCGATCTCTAGTCATACAGAAGCTTTTAGATTTGCAGGGTCGTATTTACAATTCAAATATACAGCCAGGACTTTAAATCCTACGAATAATAAAAATTTTCTCCATGTTTTATTTCGATATTTCATATAGTTAGTTTTTCGTATATCGAAATCCATCTGTACTCAAAACGAGAGTTTGCAGGGCGGAATCGATCTACATTTTAAAAATCAATTTTAAATTCAGAATACGTTTTCGATAGATATATAATATTTACTAAATTTAAATTTACACCTACACAATAATACATGTATATTTACAAGATTAATAAAACGGAATAATGACAAGGACAATTAATGTCATTTTCCGCAAACAAGGATTTTCAATTAGCAGTACTAAAAGAAAGTAATTATATGCTATTGTTTCGATTAACACGCAATGGTTTAAAAAGTGAACTTGCATACAGAATGCATGCGATATCCATATTGGAATTATAGTACAAAAATAGAAACATCTGGTTTGTATTTTTCCCTCATAATTGCGAGAGAGATATAACAATTATGATATATTGTCCAATTACGTGTAATTCGCTGTTGATAAATTTGTTATGAGTAAACGTAAGAAATGGTGTGCCGTCTTCATTGTTCTTCCAACGCAGGAATAAAAGCATTCGCTTCGCGTATCTCGTGTATCTCGAAAAATTGTACGATGCATTACGCGTGGGAATAGCGTAGGTCGGCGTACACGTGCAATGTATGTGCCGCGCGGTTATGAGACTTGTGGTAGAAATGTATCTTAAGTAACTGCAGCTGCAGCAAAGCGCACCAGTTTGTACCCGGAGGAATAGCGTAAGATAGAATCTTCCGTTTTTCTTTGCCCTGTTGCACGGGATAATTCAAGGAGAAGAGAAGAGAAATTTTTCGCTCCCAGCAACTTTTTGTCATTTGAAAGGGCACTTCGTTTTATCGGCGGCACATCGATCGCTTGTACAAATGCGTCGTCATATTTAAACATTAAATTGAATATTTGCTTTCAATTTAGTAAAAGTCACAAGTTTATCGACTGTTGGATAAACAATATTAATACAAATTCATTAATTTCTCAATTCTCCAGCGCAAGAATTTTTTAATATCTCTATAAATTTTTTATATTTAGAAAATTTATGGAAATCATGCATTTTATCCCCGATTTCTTGCTTGTGTTAGCTCTAGAATTAAACGTTATACGAATTAATGATACATAATAATACAATCATTGATATTAATTTCTCCTTTTGTCTCGTTTAGGGGTACCCGGTAAGAGGAACGAAATCTACTACAACTGCTGCCCGGAACCGTACGTAGACATTACTTTCGTCGTCATCATCAGAAGACGCACACTCTACTATTTCTTCAACCTGATCGTGCCGTGCGTCCTGATTGCCAGCATGGCCGTCCTTGGGTTCACCCTGCCGCCCGATTCCGGCGAGAAACTATCCCTCGGTAAGTTTCAACTCGATGCAAAACGACATCCGATTGCCCTCGACAGCCCGTAAACGCTCTCGCGATTAGGCACGTCCCTGTTTGCTAAGAGCATCAGACGTTTGCGCGATTAGGTCCGACCTAGTTCCGGCTGGCAGGTTCTCCCACATCCGGGCACCGTGAAGAAACTATTCTGTACCACGTTGTCGCAAGTTTCTTTAGCAATCGGAGGATCGTGGAACTTTATCGACATTGCGAATTGCGATGGAAATTAGTATCAATAAAAGTATTCCGGTGCACTACACAAAAACTTGAGTTCATTGAGTTCAAACTTTGAATGTGATTTCACATTGCCACGCAATTGTATGGAGAACAATCGAACATCTCAAGGTGCATGCCGCGCAAAAACCACAAATGACACATTCACAAAAAATTTTCAAATTGCTTATAATACAGATTTAAAATTATAAAAGAAAATATTTTTATTATTTTTATTTTATTGTAAAACATTAAGAATTGATTTCTGTAATTTTACTTTTAACATATTTTATTCAATGAGATTCTCAACTAGATTTTTTTTCAAAATATCAATCATGAGTATAATTTGCAGTTAAAGTAAAGTAAAAGAATCGTAATCTAGAAAATGGCAAATAATTGATTGGAGATAATTAATATTGTAGTTTAAGTGAGAATTTTCTCAGCAGAAAAATGTCGGATGTCATCGCGACTGCACGCAACGTAATGAAGCGATCGCAGGTTAGCATCGATGCTAACCATGACATGTTATTTCATTGTTTCCTCATAAGCGTGGCCGTTCTGGAATTTACCAAGAAGCCGGATGCCCGGGAGAAATCCTGCCTCCTACGGCTCGGAATCGCTCGGCTGCATAATTCCGATTCCTTGCCTACTTCGCCTCGCGCTGCCATGTAAGCGCTCCCGTGATTAGAGCCGAGGTGCGGGAGTTCCCTAAGCGCATCGAGCGTTTACGCGATTAGATTTCGCCCCGATCCCGATTGAAACGGCGCCCCGGTGCGCAAACTTCGGCGAGCTTTCTATTCAGGTCGTAGAGTTTCTTCGAGCGTACAAGCGCATTGCTGAATCTCCATCGAATTCGGAAGCGATCGCGACAATCGCCGTCACCGACGCGGAGATACGGCGACAATGGAATGACAATGCAGACGTCTCCGTTGCGAATTTCCTTAAAGCTTATAGCTATTCGTAGATCTATGATATGATAACAATGACTCTACAGAAGCGTCATTCTGCAGCAGTCTCCTTAGTATTACGAGCGATTTGTAGACAAAAGAACCAATAAGGATGTGTATCAATCATTTTTTCCATTAAAAATAAAACGATTTATATCATAAAAAAATACAGGCTGTTTAATTATTCTCTCTTAGGGTTTAATTCCTTAAACTTTGATTACTTATTGTTAGATTTATTATCTTGAATTTAATTGTCTACAAATCGCCTTAGCAATGATGATGTAATACAAGTTTTCCAATACGATAAAACAATTAAAAATATCTTATTTCAAGAGAAAGCGAAACGAGCAAGAGAGAAAACAATCACAAATGCGACTCAATCACAACTGACTTTCGTGTTTCCAAGGGCAGAGCTCTTAACGTGCTATCATGAGTCTCGAAAAAGCTCGAGTAAAGTCTGATATTCAGATGAGGCATCTGCCACGGATGCCGCGGCGTTTTGAAAGTCTAAATAATTTGAAAGTGCCCTCTTAACGCGACGCGGCGGTTCGCGAATGAGTACCGAGTTCAAAGCCCGAGCAGTGTCGGATACTTAAAGTACACTTGATGCGAACTGTTTCTAAAGTTTCTTCTATTCACGATCTAATCGAAGCTAAGAAAAATTGCGTTCTTAAGGAAACATTTCTCTTTATAAACGTACATTTTTTTAAATATTACTTTCTCGAGGAGCATATACAGAGATGTAAAGAATATTTTTTATGTCACTGCACTTTAATACGGTAAAGCACGAGATCGAAAACGTTGTATCGCATTAAGGTACGAGGTGAGAATCCAAGAGCCTTCAACGTGAGTTATCAATGAGTGTTGAAGGCTCTTCGAGCATTCGAGAACTGAGGGTTGATCTCGCCCGGCCAGCTTCCTCGACTTTAATGATAATTAATCGAGGCCAATAAATTTGCAGGGGTAACCATCCTCCTGTCCCTTACTGTGTTCCTGAATATGGTTGCCGAGACAATGCCGGCGACGTCCGACGCCGTGCCGCTTTTAGGTAAGCTTGTTTTAACTGATTTTCAATATGACTAATTTTTCAATCTGAGAAAACAGCACGATTGATCACCTCTATTGCGAATCGTTCGAGTGGAAAGAAGGAGAGAAGAAAGGAACGAAGATTTCTTCCCATTTTTCTGAGACAATGTTCCCTGATTACGTACTGACAAGCAAGCGCAACTATAAATTCTTTGATTTAAAGTTAAAATAATTTCACAACATTTATTATATGTCTCTAATATCGCTTATTTTAATATGAATTAATTGTAGTTTATATTGATAGTTGTAAACTCTGGCATACAAAAATAATTTTTATCTTTAGAGAAGTTATTTAAAGAAAAATTAAAATAAATTAATTTCCAGAGCTATTTCATTAATTGTTTGATATCCAATTGTATTGAAAAATAAAGTTTCTATTATGAAAGTTAAGAAGCTAAAAAAAAATAAATAAATTGTACAGTATTAATACACATCTAACAAACCCAGCAAGCTTTAAATTTTAAACATTTCACAACACTTGTTTGTTAATTTGGTTTTCAAATTGAACGTTTATATTTATTTACTTTGATGTGTTTCAGGGACATATTTCAATTGCATCATGTTTATGGTGGCCAGTAGCGTGGTCAGCACGATCCTCATCTTGAACTATCATCATCGGAATGCTGACTCCCATGAAATGGGTCGATGGGTAATTTCATATAATCGATATCAAAACATATATGTAACGTAATACTGCAATTGTTACAATTTAATTACTTCGTATTTTGGTGTCAGTACTGCAGTGTTAGTATTGTGTTACTTAATTAGTTAATATCGTAAACAGTAAAGCATCATAAATAACTGATAACATAGTAATCGACGTTTTTCTTGTTATATTTATAAAATGTGTATTTCGTTTTAAATTTTCATCTAAATTTAAGTAAAATTTATCAAAATACATGAGTTTTCAGCAGCAAAAATAATGACAAATTCGTGATAAGATAATAAAATAAAAGCAGTGTATGATTTTGTCGTCAAAACGGCAAAAGTTAACCGGACAAAGCAAACCACATTAATGTTCGGCAATATAAAATCATACAAATCAACTATGTCAAATTTTGTTAAAAATTGCTTATTAGTTTGATTAATTTGATTTATTAATCTTTCTTTAATTGTGTCTAGATTCAAAATAGTAATTGTTTCTTGTGTTAACGTTAATCTGATTTTGTCTTTTATTTTGTAATAAAAAATCCAAAATTAAGTCAATTCCAATGCATTATGATTATTATACATATAACTGAGAATTGCGTAACAATCAATGAAGACGCCAATTAATTTTAAATTATATAAATAATGCAAATAAAAGAATTGAATTTTAGATAAATTGTATATAACTATGAATTAATTTCAATATATGATATTGCTTGATTTTTACGTTTGCACAAATTTTAAATACAAGAAGCCCAAACAACGCCGGACAGTTTAAGCTAGTAATTTATAAATTATTAAAAGAGAGCCAATAAAACGGAAGAAAGGGAACATAAATAAAACTGACAAGATCGTGGCCAGACGAGAAATAATAATAAATGATAAAGCATAAGAACACTCACCAGCCGATGTCGTCCTGTTCCTCCTGGTCGATCTGCTCTTTCGCCGCCGACGGGAACGCGCTCACCCTCGGAATCAAAACACGAGACTAATTGCCGCGCGCGTTAATTAGTCGTCAGTCGGCACTTTCGTCGCGCGGCACTTGGCGCGCGTAAATAGCGCGAACGCGACGATACTCCGTCCGTCAATCCCGCAGCACCGCGTTTCACCGCATAAAACTAAAAAAACTCGAAAGAAAGCTTAACGGCGGCAGGTGCAACATGGCGGCGCAGCACCGATCTACGTATCGTAATCGACTACGAAACTGAAATCTCGCTTTATTCGTCACTCTCAATATTATCGATATGACCGCACTTATTGCACTCTTTCGACGTGTAAGTAGCGTGAAATGAACAACCCGATAGAAAACGATCTGATTGTTTTCGACGGCACGGAAGAGAAATCGGCTCGATTCAAAGTGACGAGACGCGACGGTTAATGACGGACGCGATTGCGCGCGCCAAGCCGACGCCGTACGATAACACTTTCATCACACTTTCTGTCGTCACCCTCCCAACACTGCTGACACTCCCGACTCTCGTTTGAGAGATGCGAACTGCACGTTTGAAAATCTTCCGGTGAAGAGCATGAAAATGCGGAACCGCGCGATCCCGTTTCGAACGGCGAAACGACGGGACGAAACGACGCGACGCGTGCCGACGGGGAAGTAACGCGATCGGCGATGTCGGATTACCGCAATAATGCCTCGACGCGTCGTTTTGTATACACTGTATAACTGTTTCACTATCTCGACTCGAGAGAACGATCGCGCGCTCCTGAATAGTGCGCCGCGACGATCCCCATCGGCGCCCGATTCCTTACTGCGCTCGTTCGCGAGCCTTCACGCAGACTAGACATACTCCGCGCGGACTTTCCATAAAATGATTCGATTAGGCACAAATCGCGTTACCCGATTGGGACGGGCGGTCGAATCGAGCGACGCGATTGGTCAAGACTTTACTGTCATTGGTCTAATTTGTGCGCTCTTTAGCCTTTTTCCGTACTCCGCGCGGAGTTTTGGGGAAAGGGGTGGGGAAAGTGAGTTCCCGGAATCGGCTCGCGACTCGAGGCTCGACTAAGCGGATCAAAACAAACGATTCCTGGAAATTGCCCGCTCGCCCGGCCGGCCACACGGCTAAAAAAGCTTCTCCTGTCAATCAAACTTCTATTTCTTTTAACTGTCTCCTTACTTTCTCACGAACCGTGGGAAATTCCGGGTATGCCGGGCGAAATTTGGAGGGGAGAGAAAATGACTTCTCGGACGGCTCGTGCCTCGAAGATTCGTCTACACGAATCAAAACAGATAATATCTTGAAACTCGCTCGCACGTGCGGCCAGCGAGGAGCCACTTGGAAAGAAAAAAATTATGTTTCGATCAAATCTGTTTCTTTTAACTATCTCTTTCCTTTCTCGCGCGCTCTTATGCCGTAGAAATTTTCTATATGCAGCGGGAAGTTTAGGGGGAGTGATGCGGGAGAAAGTGACTTCTTGACGAACACTTTTTCGATTTTAATAAAGAAATAGGGAAACTGTTTAAAAAGTAAAGCAAAAAATAATCTCATGTCTTACTGGTGACGTTTCTGATAATTTGGCTTACAATTAGGTAGCTTCTAATGTATAGGTATTAAGGTAATTTTTTTGCTTTACTTTTTAAAAGTATTAAAAGTTAGAGGCACGATAGCTTAATGTTAAAAGCTATCGAGAGAATTGTAATAATTTCTTTTCTTTGAATATCCTATAACTTGCCATTATATTACCAGCATATATTTCTAAAATAAAATAATTACTTTTTAAATTCACCTGATATTATACATTATGATAATAAAAATCTGTTGCGATAATCTATCGTTTGTGAGCGAGAATAATTTCGCAGTGCAAAGTGAAGCAAGCATAAGAACTAATCAGTAGATATCGCGGAAAAACGGTAACATGAAACCTCGACTCTCAACGCTTCAAACGTTTCATGATTTTTTTATTACGGGTTTTTTTAAGCCTATGTCTTAAAAATAAACTAGCTAAATAATTTAATGTTCTTTTTATTCGCGCAAGAGGTACGAAAATCGCTTTGTTGAAGCTCGATTCAATTCGTTGGCAGTGCTGTATGACTTCCGTACGTATCGGTAGATAATTATGGTTTTAATTAAAATGCAGCGCATCGCCGTCGAGGCCGACATCGCTCCCTTTTCATCATGGATAAATCAGGAATTTTATGGGCGAATAATTAAGGGCCACTCTGTCGAATGCGCGCTGCGATAATAAATCATGTATAATCGAATTTTTCGCCGGACGTCACGTTAATTAGAATGTAAATTTCGGAGATTGATTTCCCGCACGATCAGATGTCTGCAAACGAAACATACGCACCTAACTTAAGTTAAATTAACAAATATGAATTATTCTAAATCATAACTTGTCAAGTGGCTTAAACAGGAAAAAGATGATGACATTCTTATGCAAGTAGCTTTTTTAATCCTTAATTAGAATCATTAATTTAATATGAATAATATCATGATTATCATTGATAACTATATAATATATTTTATGTTGCCTTGTATTTAATCTAAACTTGATTTAAACAATAAAAGTATTTAAATATAAAAAAATTATATTATATAAAAAAATATAAACAAAGTCGCAATTTTTGCAAATTCCGTAATCAGATTTGATTATGTTACTGCATGTATATGTACACGATTAGTAAATAAATATTAGATTATATTAATTTTTAATTTTTTCTGAATTGCATTACAGGTTAAAGTACTTTTCCTATTTTGGCTACCTCGCGTACTCGGTATGTCTAGGCCAGTGACAGATGAAGACAAGGAAGTACAAAAGTCTCAGAAGCCATCTCCAGTCACGGGTAAAATAATTTCAAGTCAAGTAGAAATTTCAAAACATTGATAAGTCGTACATTGTACAATCACTGATCACAGTATTATTTGTGCCTTTACATTTATTTAAGTCACTCGTATAACATGATGTACCTTATCTGCTGTGTTTAATAATTATATGTTTAATTTCTCAATAACCTCTTTAATTAAATTAACAATCTTTTCTTGGATGCCAGGTGCGAGCAAGTCATACGGCGATCTGGAGCTGCATCAGAGGAGTAGTAAGTCCCTCTTGGCGAACGTCCTGGACCTGGATGACAATGCGCTGGCGTCTCACAACAATTTGCTGAACAATGTGTACAGCACACCGGGTCCTCATCACGCGCACGCGATGATGACGCCGGGTCACGGCCACAGTCACATGCACACGACGCCCCATCATCATCATAGCCACGCACCCACGACGCCGCACCATCAACACGCGACGCCGCTGCCGCACTCGTCGTACCCCGGCCATCAAATCTCGCATACGCCGCATCATCATCCACATCCGCAAGATGCGCCAGCGCCGCAGGTCGAGACGATACTTCAGAATGCGTGCTTCTGCGCCCGTTACGAGCTTGTGCTAATTTTGAAGGAGATTAAGGTGAGAATCTAATTCGATCAGCGATTGGAAGAGTAATCTGAAAGAACCTTAGATTTTTCCTCAATGTTTTTAGAGTCGTTAAATATTTAACTTTAAGATCCTAAGACCCTTTTAAATTCTGAAAGTTTCAAAATCATTGGGTTGCAAGGTTCTTTGAACTCGAGGTTTCAAGCTAGGATTCAGAGATCTTAAAGTTTCAAGATACCTAAAATCCAATGGTTCGTAAGTCCCAAGATTGGAAAGCCTCAATGTGTTTAAACCCCAAGCTGCAACGTTTCAAGATCCTAAAAGTATCAAAGTTCGAAGATTCAAATCGAAAACCTCACGTCTGAAACTTTGAAACGACGAAGAAATAAAAAAGAATCGATGTCAGTCCTCGAAATCTTTTTTTCTTTTCTTTTTTTTTTCGTAGAAATCAACCGATACGGCTTTGATGAAATAACAATCTTGTTTTAGATAATAACAAATCAACTGAAGAACGAGGATGAGAACACGAAGATCACGAACGATTGGAAGTTCGCGGCGATGGTGATCGATAGGATGTGCCTAATCATTTTTACTCTGTTCACTATCATCGCTACCATCACCGTCCTGCTGTCAGCGCCGCATATTATCGTCACGTGATTCAAAAAAGCCAGTCTGCCGCCGGTGGTTCCGGGGCCGACGAGGATTGCGTGCCGGGCGCCGGCGTTGGCGGACGCCGCTCGCGATGCTCTAACCGAGCGTCCGCCCTTAACCGGTCTCCACCGGATCGGGTTTAAGGGTGTTCATCTTCGGATTCGCACGCCGCTTCGTTTCGGAGACCTGCGCGTTAGGAAGAAAGCAATACGGGGAGTAACTTCGTTTCTTTATGATATACATAATAATACCAGTAAAAATGAAAATAATAACACTATCGATAATGAGAATAACGATAATAGTATTAATAATAATTACGTAATAGTAACGGTAAAATTTTATCGTATAATTATCCCACAAGGACGCCTTAGCGAAACACGTTGACACACCGTTTATAAATGGCGCGGGCACACGCGTGAAAAACGAAGGACATGTTACACAGGGACACGCGGGCAACACGTACACTGGTTTGTTACACGCATCCCTGAGAGCAGTCGATGTGACGAACACTTTGTACAGTTGAGACGGTACATTTTATCGAACGAGTCAAATAATTAGTTCTATAAAAGATCCAATTACGAATTTTCATAGAGATAAGTAAATCGATCGAATCAAGATGAGAGTGATTCGACTCTGTCCTTCGCGACTACTACTTGGGGATGTACCACACATACACGTACATACACACACGCGCACACACGTAACATCATGCGCGAGCGATAATACGCATGGAACCGTGATTTGCCAATGAGTTAAAAATACTTTTCTGCGGCCCAAGGTTAGTACGATATAGAAATCTTCGAATGTACCCGAGAATCAGTATTGCTAGGTTTAAGAGACTCTTACGGCAGTCCAGACAAGTTTCGTAACGTTTCTATGAATCCGCATAAAAATTCGAGAATCCCCAAGAGCAGAAATTTTGAAAAATATAAATTTCAATGAATATAAAATTTAACTACAAATGAAGAACATGCATGTATAGTAGTGTGCTCATAAAAAAAAACGCTGATAAGTCAAAAATCAAAGTTTTTCAAGTGTGACTGAGATTCTCGAGAATACGTAAACTGTAATATTCAAAAGAAATTCGGGAATTACTACTCGTCAGTCGATATTGGTCCTTGTCCACGATGATAAGATATAAGATGAGAAAAGAAGCGCTCATAAATGCCGGCGACGGATCCTTTTTGTCCGTACCAAATGAAAGGGGAAACCGAAAAAAACAAACGGCAAAGGTGGATAAAAAGGACGAAGCAGGACAAGGGTTGAGCTTTAAAGGTAAAACGCACAGGTTACACTCTCAGAATACACACGATGAACTGCCAAGGTGATTCAAATAATGCCAGTGAATTTTTCTTATCCGTATCATTAGTATGTAAAAATCGACGACGACTTAATAAACGGGGGATTTGTATTACGATTTAAGTGGCATAAAATACTCTCTCGAGTAGGTCGCGAGAGAGAGAGAGAGAGAGAGAGAGAGAGAGAGAGAGAGAGAGAGGGAGGGAGACCTGAAGGACACTACGGAAGGATGCAGAAATTGGAAGCGAAAGAAAAATGCGTGGGATGGTTGTGATTGTTCGATAACACTTCCGCTGTAACAAATTCAGTTTCGAACAATGTATCTTTCTTTCATGTTCGCAAGTTCGAGCTGTCATTAATCCGCATTCTCGTCGCGCATTTAGTTAAATGCAATTTTCTGATTCCTGCTTTGCATCGGGATCATGTAAATACGAGCTCCATATTGAACGTGTGTATTAGCATATTAAACGGCTCTATATTTCGAGAATCAGACGACTAACTTTTCAAGCTTCAAGACTGTCGGAGTTTCATACAAATTTAGATTCGGACAGCCGGAAATCTCGTATTTTTTAATAGGATTTCCAAGTTTTGAATTTCAAGCAAAACAGATATATTTTCTGCTGGATGTGTGCCGAGAAAACGGATCGTTATCTCTTATATCGCATATAAAACGCGGGCATACGCAGACGTACTTACATTTTGTAGCATGTAAATTCGCGTACGTTTTATTGTCTGATGCATCAATCTCTTTCCTTCTCCGTAACGATACCATTACAGAAATCGTTATCGCGACAGCACTGTAACTTCTTTCCGACATTTGAAAAGCGTTTCGGAGAGTAAAAGCTGAAAAAAAGCGTGGGCTTCTACTTCTTTTCTACTAGAAAAGAAAATTATAACTTCAAGAAAAGATGTAACTTCAATGTCTCCCGTTCTGTTATCTGCAGAAACACTGCGGCATATTTCCACTGATTATCGGCAACTGTATTAAAAATGAATATACTATACTATGTATAAATTAACGTTACAATACTAATCGCTACGATCAACGAGTGGGTTGGTGATCACGATAAATATTTTTTTTATTCGCAAAAAAAAGAACGATACGGAGATCATGACTTGACTTTTGAGTACATTTAAAAAATTAACACTTGTTACGTTTCTCTGCTAATTCACGAGCCGCTCGAGAGTGTGGTAGAAAATCGCGGAAGCGACAGAGTCGATTAGTCACGCTAAGAGGAAGAAAAAGCAGCGTGGGATGGCGACCGATAAAGAAAAAAAATTGCTCTTGCTCACGGACAGACTCGTAGGCGGAGACGTCATCTCGACGAGACATCAGGTAGACGAAGTTGTATCGTACAGTTTTCGGCCATCGGCGCGACAACCAATCACGTTATCTTTTAAATACTATTAAAGATTATTAAAGTAATGAATCGTTGTTGATCATGTTGTATCATGGACTGGATTACGCGTAGAAGTATAGTAAGGATACGATGTTTTTTGATCTCTAGTGCGCGCGGAAACGACAAAAAGAAAAGAAATAAACAGATTAACGTCGAAACTCATATTAAACTCATAAGAGAGATAGAAATTTTTAGACGAGAAATGCGATTAATCACTATAAGTGTCAAATAGTTAAGGAGAAATTAAGGAAATGATTCGCAAAAAAAAAAGGAATAAACAATGTAGCTCGAGACATCGACGTTTTAATGCCGATACGATTGCCCTTTATGCGATAAAAATTAATAATCGGCTCGATTAGCCTTTAATTGACTTGGCGAGATAATGACGTTGCGCCTGGTCTTATGAACCAAATATATGCTGAACTGATCTAGTACTTTAGAACTAGAACAACTAATGCTACACATCGCGCTTTGGAAGTAGGAAGAAGGAAAATCACGAAGTTATATTTGGAAAGGAATATATTTGATAATTTGTAACATGTGTAATTTGAAATATACTTATTTTCCAATCCTTTAACTTTGAAAGAATCATTTCGTTTAAATTATATTTTTACATATACATATTTATAATTCCTCAAAAGAAAAAAACTTTAAGTTTTCACGCATATTTTTCTCGATATACAAAAGATAGAATAAGCTCAAACATTATAGAAAAAGAACTATCTTTTATCTATCGTTTATCTTCCTACTTCCAGGTTACAAGTGCCGTTGATTATATCGTTTCCAAAGAAGTTAATAATGTAAAATAACGGTTTCTTAATGCCTTTGCAATTTTTGTCATTTGTAAGACGTCTGATCCCATCCGTTTTCTTTCTTAATGTGCGTTTGCTGTAGTTCAAGTTGGTGGAAAGAATTTAGCAATGTCGTTTTTATTACGATAAGAATATATCATCTGTTTTTACATATAGAATAAAAAGAGAAATGTAAGTGGACTTCATGTCTTGTTTTACCCATACGAAAGCCTGTTTTCAAATTAATAAATGTTTTGAAAATTATGACACAAAGAAACTATTCCTAATATAATTCTTTCAAATTTATGACCAGTAAGACAATTACCGAAGAATTATGTCGAATTATTATAAAACATTAGAGGAGAATAATTTTTCACTTTTTTTAATAAAGCCTTTGCTTATTCGAATTTAACCGCGATTGTTATGCGCAAAATGTAGTATGCGTATCAAATTGATTGCGATTAATTGTATCGCAAATATAAAAAATTAATTTAGAAGCGTTATATGGATTTACGGCGTTTATGGATTACGAGTCCTAGAACATTACGGGTATCAAAAAATCACATTAGCGAAAAAACGCGTAATCTTAATGTAATCGAAGTTTAATGATTAGATAGAAAAAAAATAATACGTACCATGGTACGCGATACTATACGACTATACTTATTATAATTATACTAATAAATGTGCATTATCACATATCGCACATTGAAACTCACATTGAAGACAGAAAATTGCTCACTGTAATTTGTCGCTAATAATTGCTAACTTATTTTCCTATAAATTAATAAGCACACGTACTACCGCAAGCGATGAGAAAAACAAACAATCCTTTTTCTTTTTTTGCATGGAAGTAACTAAACTTTCTTCACGACGTAACTAATGGTAACGAAAAAATGCGCGATTTTCGGTATCATAGGATAGTTTGCATCTAAGAAGGAAATGATTTTAAAAGTATTTGGTTTATATAAAAAAATTACAATATATGTATAGATAAACGACAGTTATTAAAAACTGAAACTCATAATTAAATAGAGTAACTCTAATATATCGGACTTTTGAATGCTCTTATATACGAAATCTCTTTCTCGCGATGATGCAAACTAATTTTGTGATATATGAAACTCAAACGCTCACGGTTATGCAAATATATCTTCTAATATAGACTTTATATTCTGCGATTTCCGCGACAAGAAATCGTAAGGAGAATTATTGCCATGAAAGATTCTTGCTGAGAGGTTTTTCAAACTAAATTCGTGTAAAAGTGAATTTTAAATTCAGGTGAAACGTGATACGTACTTCACACGAAAAGTTTCCACCTCCTTGAACTCGATATGAACTGTATTCCGAAGATAACGCAGCAAACGTACTTGAACGTGGTATGATCCGCCGCTTTCACAACTAATAAAATAATAATTATTAATTATAATGAATTGTCATAAACCACAATAGACTTATCGAGTAACAAAGATATGTAAAATTAAAAGTTTTTGTTGTTCAATTTATTCTTATTTAATTTTAATAATAATAATAAAACACATGTATATAGAAATCTTCAGTTCAAATTTTCATTATTTTTGAATAATATAAATTTGCATAAAATACACGGAATTCAAGGGAATTTAAAACTAGTAAATTTTTTGACATATAATTGTTTTCCGTCTTAATTTGTAACGATTAGATGAGAGCGGCGGCAGATAATGAAATTTCCGTACAAATTGAACAGTTAAGCGAATGACGGTATAAAGAAAAAAAGGTAGAGAAATTGAGAGAGAAGAAGGAGTAAGATAAGCGGCATTAACGTGACTTGCGCCTTCAAAACCGACAACTCAGCTTAATATGCGCGGGGCTGTTATATAAACTGTAATCTTGTAATAAAGAAGAAATAATAATAACGATAACATTATAGTGATAAACGATTAACGGTAACGATAAATGATATAATTATTACTATTAATAATAACAATAATAATATTAAACCGTATTAGCTATGAGACTCTTCGCCAGTGTACGAAATGTTGAAATCTCCTTTCTACGACGTTGATATACAATTAAGTCGACTTCCGATCGCGAATCGAATCGTTCCCAATTAAGGAGTAGTTGTGGCGGACAGAGAGAAAGAAGGAAAAAATAGATATACGAGTTAACTAAACGAAGGTTGATAGGCTTATAGGATAACGTAGTAGCGCAGAGATGTACAGGGTGAAGAAAAAAAAATTCGGCAGAGAGATAAGGGATTTTTCGAACGTCTTGTCCATCAAATGTCAAGCAAGAAACAACGGAAATAAGATTGAAAGCAGAGATCAAATCGTTATCCTTAAGACGCTATTTCCAATTTGGGATCCAATAATCTAATCCAATTTCGAAATTTGACGATGAGCCTCGTTTCATTAAGCCGACGCAGCACTTCCGCCGTGACGTGGAAATTAACCCGTTATACCCAAGCGTAAATTTTTTTTTTTTCAGTTTTTCAGAAATCCTTAAGTAAAGCAACCCCGTATTTCCGACATACGGGCTATAACGAGTTAAGCCGTACGCGAGTTTCATAGCACTTTTAGCCCATTTCACTCGACTATTAATTATTCAAGCGTTTTAAGAACTTTACCTAAGGACTTTACCGATAGAGATAATTACGATTGCTCATCGATTATGCCTGTCGTTTAAGTGTCAAGACAATCCCCCGATGACTCCAAGCGGCTGACGACGAAAACTATACTTCTTGATATATGTAATACTACCTCTAATTAACGCGAGAGAATCGATGGCATTCTGTCCATCGAGTGTAATTTATCGTAAGGTCTATTATACTATAGCATGCCAAAGTCTTCCGCCATTAGTCGCCTAGTGTAGCTGACGAGTTTTCTCGGTTGCAAAGTTTTCGCTGTAAAGATGGTCGAATGCTCGCGTGAACTGATCCCGTTTGCATCAATATCGCTCAAGGGGACGTAATCAAGGCTTCGGCGAAAGTCGTTGCAACTGCTCGCGGCTGTTCAGCGTTAGTAGCTCGCTGTAATGTAAGTAGTTGATGAAGTTCTAGCGACAAACACTACACTCGTAGATCTAGCACTGAAACTAGCTGCACGACGGAAAGCGAATGGCGAAATGGGACGAGATCATCGAGATTTATTCAAATAACTCTCCCCGCAGGGGAGAGTCGATCGTATAATTTCATCTGTAAGCAGATAAGACGCGGACTTTTATTCGTGCATTTTGCATGAATTTGCCGTAATCGCGATCGAGTAACTGAGAACAAAATAATTTGATCGAATGAAACTCGTGACACTTAAAAATCAACATAAAATTACTGGCTCACTGATAATTACGCGATCGACATATTTCACGATTTATGCAGTGCGTTTCCTCAAACGCGCGAAGCTGCAATTTGTGGTGATTTTTGAAGACAGTGTGAATTTTTCATAATAAATTATTCACACGCATGCTTTCGATAGAGAGTGACTTGGAGAAGTGACACTAGAAGAAATGGTTATCATTAATCCTCGTTAGAGTCAGAGTGCAGGGACCGAAGCGCCGAAGCTACGAAGAAAATAGAGACAATTACGCTTTTCACTTTTTAAATAGCTTGTCTGACTTTGAAGATTGGTGGTAGACGTTCGGAAGATCAACGATCCCTCGCCCGTTCTTATTAGATCGCTCTTTATACATACATGTATATAGCATATATACATGTAATATATGTTATACATACGCGACAGAGGTTTAATTATATCGACAACACGTAGCATGTAAATCGTTGCTCGCGCTCAGCCCCGTTGTTAAATTAAGCGAAACGAGATATCGTCCGCGTAGGCTATTGCTGCTCTTCACATGAATCGCGTCGTTCTGCTTATCGATCACTGCATTAAATTCTTACAGAAAATTTTTACGCGTAAAGAGAAGTGATTTGTGACAGGGAGCGAGACGAAACGATTGTCGTAAAATAATAATGCCACTACAAAAATGTTACCGTATTATCAAAAAAAAAATATCATAAATACATGTAAGCCCACAAAAATGGTACAAATACCGCCGTGTTGCAAGCAAGCTGTACAGATCGGACAAAACACAATAGTAGACTAATAGTCGACACAAAAGGCATTCTTCCGATATTCTTCCGATTGGAAAGCCCATTCAATCTCGTGCTAAATCGCTCTTGATGGAACAATCGTATGGAAATATAGAACTCGCTATAAAAACTGTGCCATCGTTCGATGGCTCGTGGAGCCATCACGGAAAGCAAAACGACGCTTTTCGCACGCAGCGACGCGGATTTCGAGTGTCACGTTATCGTCATCGAATCGTTTTGCCGGCGCGGCTCGGGGCAAGGTTTGCGTGTAAATTCCATTGTGCCATTGTTTGTAAAGCATTACAATGATCAGTCACCCGGGTTGACCGGTCGATTAACGCGGGCAGGCGAAAGCGAGAAAATTAGATAGAAAAGGAGTAATTAAGATATGCTCGTGCGCGTATCTTTTTTTACAACGGTGGCGAATTTATTAATTAGACTAACTGATTAGGTGAAGCGTAAGTTCAAGTGCCAAATTTTTAGCTAATCCTTAAAGCGTGAACGAGCGCACTGTGGAGCGAACGTGTACGCGATAGGGCTGAATAGGAATGTAATTAACGTGAGGGAGATCAACGGCAGCGCGGAAGTAACAAGTAAAATCGATTACAAATTAATTCGTTATGAGAATTGAAGAGAATCTGCGAAATAGTTCCGCGTATTATAAATGTTAGAAAAAAATTTCTTCGCTGTTATATTAATTTACTGAACCGGATCCTGAAGTAAATGAAAACGACCTTTGTTACTTTTTCAATAAGTTTCTCGAAATAAAATTAATATGCCATCAAAAACAAATAATTTATTAATGTCCGACAAGCATTATATAATAATATCACTTTGATTAAAAACAATCTCTAAAACATACGTTTACAAGTATAAAGAAAAGTATGATTTTTTTTCTTTAATACAATTTTATCTTTCTTTCAAATAAAAACCGTATGTTCACAAATGCCATATAACGCGTAGCTTTATTGCGTGAAATCGCGGACGAAAGAGAAAACAAAATTATGAGTCTGAGTCGAGCGAGTATTACATATTTTGCGTCAGAATTCCATGATAAATGAGACGGACAGGGGGAAAAAAAATATATAAAAAAAACAGAGATAAGAAAAATCGCGTCACAGCCAACTGAATATAAAAATGAATTTTTACAAAAGCAAAAGTGCACACAGTTATTTCCAGCAGGCAATATTCATTTCTTTCCGTTTTAAATCCTCGCTCAGCTAACTCACCACGTGTGATTTTACAGAAAGCTGCGTTGCCCTATCAAAAAATAAAAAAAAAAAAGAATTTAAAAAAAGAGACAATGGAAACGAGAATTCGCGTTGGGTGATTAGCGAAATAGCGAGGAAGAAATATAATTTTTAAATTACCGCAAAAGAATAATAAATAATAATAAACAAATAAATAAATAAAAGCGAAACTATTAAGCACATGTACCACTAAACATAAACTATATATATTTAAACTATTGAATGCTAAAGTCATATTCGTAATAATGAATAAAAGAAAATGGTTAATAATCGATTAACTGAATATTAAAGCTAGCCTGTAATCAATAGCGACGTAGTTATACTTTGACAGTAATTATAGGGGTGATTCAAAGGTAGTCTATTAGCAGTTAGGGTCGAACTTTATCGAGATCACTTTCTCTCTAAACTAACAATGAAAAAAAAAAGATGAAGTTACAACTTAATTATCTCTCGATGCTAACCTATTGAATTTAAAGAACGTTAAAAGCCGCGCTGATGCGATTTCAGAAAACCAAACTATGTAGAGCGCGATCTAACTCTCTTCATTACCTACCTATATCTTTATTCCTTATGTACTTTAAAGAAAGAAAGAAATCGCCTCGTATTGTCCACCAGTCATTAAGATCGATAATTAAAGTGCGCGTTATCGATCGCCATCGAGAAATGCGAGGAAGGATGGGCGAGAATAAAAAAAGAAATGTTACTGTTTCCATAGATCCTGGTGGGACGATGCAATTGAACTGAACTCACCCGATCTCACTTGACTTTTAATTATGCCTCCGATAACAGCTCGGTCCGATAATAGTAAATCCATACCGGAGGAGATATAAGAGAGCGTGAATAAAAATTTGTTATATTTCTACGCTGGGCTCCTTTTCGAGGCAACGTTGATCGATATGAGAATCCCTGTTAACTGGTGAGCACTGTAATCGCCACATTGTAATATTATTAACATTATTACGTTATTATGAAATTGTTGAAATAAATGAAATGAAAATAAACGTCTTCCATTTCCCCCTCTTTTTTCTTTTGATTATACACGAGTACTCAATTACACTGAAACAAGTTTTTAGCATAATGTGAAAGAGGAATATTTTTCTTCAACGCTTCATTTACAGACTTGCAATTCTCGGAATATTACGCTGCAGAGTGCAATCATGATATCAGTCAAAACATATAATAAACGTGAAGGTATAAAATTCCATGAGTTTTATTGATGCATTATTTCATTATAAAAAGGGCTACTTAACTTCTATATGTTAAATTTCTCTTTTACCTACCAACATACAATAATGCACGAATATATAATTACTATATTATTTATCATGCATAATAAAGTACAAACTTTTCGATTCAACAATTTTCGGATTTTTGTTTTATGCGCAAAGTAAACTATAATACATACTCTGATCGTCTTCCTTTCCACAATAGATAAAAGACACATATGTACGGGCAGAAGTGTATAATCTCGTTTATTATTGTTGTTCATGATAAATCGCGTCCAATAAATTACACGAAATCTATTGACATGAGGGATGGATCAAAACTGAATATGTCAGTATTCTTGGTTTCTAAATTTTAATTATTGTATTTTTTTCCAGGAAGACACGACATGCGCTATTAATAAATAACGGCGTTGTATAATGATAAAATATTATCGCTAAATCTGGATACAAAAACTTTTCTTTAGTAAACTACATTGCCACAAAAATTTGTTTTTAATAACTAAACTTATAAGTAAGATAAAATTTATAAGTAAATGTTATTGAAATCGACTTAGGGAGGAAAGAAAAAGCCTAGAGAGAGAAAAACCCAGTATTAAATTTCTTTTAAAAACAAAATAAACCTATGTTTCATATGTCCAAAGCTAAGATTAATGAGAGTAATTATAAATAAGGAGGTTTTTCCTTTCTGGGATTCTGCGTTCTCCCATGCTATTATCAAGTGTCTTCAAGTAAGTCTAAAATTATTTTACTATTTACTTTAATAAACGCAACGATCGGCTTATATAACAACAGATTTAGATGCATTTAAAAAAACTATTACAACAATTATAACATTAACATTAACTTCGTAAAACGGGATATAGCTACTAATGCATGCAATGATGCCGCTTATTACATTAAAAAATTCTGCTAAATAGATCAATTAACAGTCGACGTAATCGAATAAATCGTTACAATCTTTAGCAAACTGTAAACCTAGAGAAATTTGTAAATATTATAAATTTTTTAATAATAATACACCGAGAGATATTGTAAGAAGTTACACAAAATTATAAAGAAATAAGTAGAACTTTCGGTTGTTTTACTGCTCATAACAAAATCCTCGATATCCAACAGCAATTTTCTCTCGGACTGAACGTTCTTTATTAAATAAACCTTGACCGTTTAACAGTCTCTCTGTACAATATATACGGTAAGCATGGCTATGGTGTTCTATTAGCGCAGTTCTATTAACGCACGGCGTTCTTATGACGAAGAATCATGCTTCTTAATATACGTATAATTATTGGCATATAAGAAATGGCTCATATTCTCATTTCATATTTGTAACTAATCATGGTTATTTGTTTTTAATTCTTTTAATTACTCTTTATTCTTAAGTGACAATAAACTGAGAATGAAAACTTTCTAAGTGCTAAATGTTTACAAAGTAAGATAGAGACACTTGTTAATATAATTGGGAGAAAATTAAAAGTAAAAATAATTAAAAAAGACACGTAAATAATGTCTACATATTTTAAATAATATATTGAATAATGTTCAGTATTGCTTATACATACGTAGATATTTTGTGTAAATACGCGATATGAGAGTATGAGCTATTTTTTAGGAAAGCCAATTGAGTCAAAGTACACTCACAATTTTTGTTTGCAGCCAGAAAAGATACAATCGATTTTCTCTCCTGGATAGATTTGTGTATGTTTCAGAGATGATTGTTAAGGATACTTTGATTAGACTGGCCTTCCGAGTCTCCCGAAGGTCATTGATTAGATACGGGCGCGCATCCCTTCGTAATTATTTTAATTCACAACGTCTCATGCTCGCGTGAAATTCGTTACTACGAGTTCGTTCGTATGTCTGACGAATGTGATTAAGATCGTCGCAATTCTATCAATATTTATGATCAACGCCATACGATGAATATCAATGCGACATCGACTAAATTACGATGTAACGATTTGCACGATTATTATCAAAATTATTTCAAATTTATATCTAAAACATTATCGCGATTGATTCTGCGCGATCATCCGCATACGAATGCACGTCATAAAGAACGTTTCGATCTTATTTTTATATGGAGATTTATAACTTTGATATCGAGAATTTGATCGATTTGGTTGAAGCTGATCGCTAAAATTATAGATTGATTAAATATATAACTGTTTTCTTTCACACGTTTAACTAACGTATATAGACGTCAAACGCGCATATACATGTAGCGTATATAATAGTAACTTAAACAAAAAAGAGAAAAACTAGATTAAATGTATAAATAAATTATAATGAAATTATAGCCCTAGAAAAATACGCGATGATTTTATATATTTTTTAATGTTAAACGTGAATTCCTGTAAATTTGAGTAATTTTACGATAAATAATGTTTCTTGTTTTATATATTTCTCTAACTTACCAGACTATTGGATTATTTGTATTCTAATTAAGAGATATCGATAAGTTGACTAAACAGGTTTGTGCGTACCATCGTTATATTAATATATTACAGTAATTTTGCCAAAGTACTATTAACTAATTCCGTATTTTTTCTAGATACGATATATAATGCTACACAAGCGGATTTCATCGTTTAACATTAAGTGTGTTACGTGGTAACTACACTTTTAAAGGGGCGCAATCATGGTATTTCCAACAATACTCATAATCACCGTATAAAATATCATATGAAATGGTGCGTTCGAAATTAAAATGAAAAACAAATAAATTATAAATCAAATTCTTTCTATCAAACATTTACCTAATTCATATAATTATTAAAGTTCTCTTCAATATAACATCGTTTAAACAAATTCTCCAAACTTTAAACAAGTTCCTTATTTAAAAAATTGTAGTAATAAAGAGAATCTTGCCTAACTAACAAAATATTATTATATCTTATAAAAATTATAAAAGTTGGCAAATAACATGTTATATGGCTTCTGTTTAAAGACTTTGGAAATACCTATCTTTTTCGATAAAAGAAGAATATGAGAATTATTCGATAGTCGTTTCATAAATCCTTTGTCTAAGCGCGTCGCAATGGAGCTACCGGAAGTTAATGGCATCGGGGAAGACAATAATCGCAGAGGCAGCCATGATTAACACTAGTGGAATTATTATCTACATAATGTATGCCATTTCGATCGCTCGAGTTTCATCGTTGAGAGAGAAAAATCCTTACAAATCGGATTTTACAATCTTACAAAACCGTAACATGCGCACAATGGCAGAAGATTGTATCGAGACTTTCGTTAATAAATAAATAAATTTATACCTCGCATGAGATTTCATAAAAATCTGTAGGTAGGAAAAATAATTATTTGTTTGAGAATATTTTAAATGACCATTTGATTTGCAAGCGTTTTACGCTTATAATTGAAACGGCAAAATTAATCACATGGTATTATGAAATTGTTTTCGAAGGAGACGAAATGAGAACGGTCGTAATGATGGCACATTATTTGTGATTGCGCTTCGTTGGGGCGAATCGGATTATTTTCCGCGATAAATTTCTATAATACGATCCTGGTCCACATACTCGAAAATATGAGGCGCGTCCATTAGGATCCCGACAGTACCCGCGGTCGTCACTATAAAGAATATATAAAGTTGCAGTCGATCGATCACCATTGCGACATATTTCCAATCTTCCCTTGTCTGCAAGAGAGAGATATCGGGGATAGAGTATTTAAAAAAGCCGTTGTATATTATCTAAGAGTGTTATATTTGCGTGAAAAGATCTCTCACCTGTATATACAAGTCCTCGTTCCTGAGATGCTCCGCTATGAACTCGACGGCCTCAGTGGCCTTGCTGGCTTCTGGGCTGAGCAACACCGAATCCGAACTCTCGGATCCTCTTCTATCACCCATGCCCTCCCCCCCTCCAGCACCGCTGGAGCTGCTCGTGGTATGGTGAACCTTACGATTAATCTTACAATTTGGATGATGCAAATCGGACAACTCCATCACCTCCATTTTCGATTTCGCCAGGGAAGCTGGCAAATGCTTCGGCACTTCGGTCGGACTCCCCGAGTATGTGGAAGCTGGCAGTGTTACGTTTGGTATCTCCATCATCCATCTAAATGAAATAATACTTGTTTATTAGATAATATATGCTAAAAATAAACTAAAAATTGTTATAATGCTTCAATGGTATGTTTAATTAATTAAAATCAGTATTATGTCTATAATCTTTACGTCGAATTAATTTTATCTCTGTTTATTGATCTTATAATAAGTGTATTTATTTTTATATTTCGAATTGATGTAAAATTTATGATTACTGAATGCATTATTATAAATATTCTGTATAATAATAGCTTTCAGAAAAAATTCATACCTCAACCGTGTCTTCTTTGGTCGTTTCATGAACAAGATCGCTGGCAGATATTTAAGGAAGATCTTGCGTATGAGCTGAGGCATTCTGTGGGTCCTCGGTCCGCGGAAGTTCCAATTGATGATGATCACAGTCACGAGGATACTAACAGTATTCATGATGAAAGTAAAGAGCAGATATTTGGCTATTAATGGCAGCACTAGCGAGGTTGGTGGCAAAATTTTGCTGACCAGCAGGAGGAACACAACCAGTGATAGAAGAATACTAATGCCCAAAGTGACCTTCTCACCGGCCTCCGCCGGAAGGTAGAAAACGAGCACGCAGAGGAAGGAGATCAGAACCGTCGGCAGTATCAAGTTGACCGTGTAGAAAAGAGTTTTCCTGCAAAAACAATACGAATGTTTTCAACTCAGTAATGTTACTCAGTAATGTTATTACATAATAATCCTACATTACTGAGTTGAAAACATTCGTATTGTTTTTGCAGGAAAACTCTTTTGTGTAATTAAAGTCTTGCGATATAATTTTGAGATACTAATTATAGAAGCCGTGATCAATATTAAAGGTGAAATTAGTAAAGATTGGTAGTAAAGAACGCACCTACGGATAATTATATAGAAAGTGATGTCCGTCTCTGTGGGAAAATCACCATGGTAGACATTGAGATACGCCGGCACGCTGATAATGTCCCATGTACCACTCTTCCAATAATCAGACAGATCGACAAAGTTCTTGTCGTTGTAGAGAGCGAGAGAGACTTGGTCGCCGTTGAAGGTCCACGAGCCGAATTTCATAATGCATGTTTGTTGATCGAATGGAAAATATGTTACATCAATCGTGCACGAACTCTGATAAATCGCTGGCGGCACCCAGAGCACCTCGCCGTTCGGGTATATCAGCACGTTGCTTTTGTAACGAACTTCATAGTTGCCGTCAGCGCTATAAACAAAGTAAATATTATTATAATAATAAATATATAATTATCAAAAGCATAAACGTAAATTTATGTGGCTATGTGTTTTTAAAAGAAAAGTAAAATTTTAACTGTTCAATCTCTAATCGAAAAATTGAAAAGTAAATTATTGTGATTGATTATTGATTTTATATTTATTCGCAGTTAATTAAAATAATTTTGAAGAATATGCAATTTTGTAATAATCTATTTTAAATATAAATTAATATATACAAATTATATCTCAATTTTTATAAAAGCATGTTATATTAAAAGTCATATGAAAAGTAATATAAACGATTCGATGATTCATACATAATCAATAGATTTTAAGAAATTAATAAAGTATACAAATAACTTCTCTGATATTCATACTTATTGAATAAGACTATATCTGGTTTCCACACTTTGTCGGGTGGTAATCTAAGAACACTGATACCGCCGTAATCCGCTTCGTCCCACTGCAACTGATAATCTATCCATACAAATCTCAACCATACGTTCGATTTCATAATCTGATTCTTTTCATTCTGAAAAATTTAAAGAATTTTAATTTACAGTTGAAAAAAAATATTGTTCACGTTTAATTGTATAATTTAAACATGCATTTTCCGCCATTATTTAACGAATTCACGCGAA
The DNA here is from genome assembly GCA_021460005.1 of Tetramorium alpestre. Classification (NCBI taxonomy): domain Eukaryota; kingdom Metazoa; phylum Arthropoda; class Insecta; order Hymenoptera; family Formicidae; genus Tetramorium; species Tetramorium alpestre. The sequence goes on along the minus strand of JAJVSH010000008.1, from coordinate 2,408,046 downwards.
AAACAGAACAAGAAAATCTCACCACATTGATCAGTTGCACGAAGGCGAGGCCAAACCTCACGTGCACTTTCTCCGTCATATTTTGCACTGGTCGGATGAGCTTATTGTATCCTCTGAACAGATCTCGCACCAATCTTTCTTCATCCTCGGAGCATAGACCTGCAAGTAAGGCGATTATCGCGATTAACGGGACGCGTCCGGTAGACGGGACTCTGGATCGCGTGAGATAAATTGCGTAAATTAGAAACTCGCACGCCGCCTTGTCTCGTCATCACACACTCCACTTCTCTCTCGGAGATGTCAAAAAATATTGGTTACTCCTACATCCGAACGCTGCACTTCTCCTGCGGCGCGCGAGTCTTTTTACAAGCTTCATTTCGTCGCTGCGGAAACGGGCCTTACCGACGCACAGAATCGCCGAGATCAGAAATAGTCGCACGAGACGCAGGCAAAAATACATTTTGGGCGGGTTCGCTGTGGGGTTGGTTGTGGTCCCACCCGAACGCTCGAACGCGCCGCGAGCACAGCCGTCACCACCGCCGTACCTCCACCGCCACCACTACGGATCAATATAGAAGCGCAGACGCTGGCGAATAATTGCATTTCCTTCCTTGCAACCCGACACACCGAATCCACCCTTGTCGAGCAGTTGCGATCCTCGTCATCGTACACCCTCACAATCTCCGAGGACCCATCGTCGAAGACATCACTGAAATTACTATACGATCGCTCAGCGAAAAGAGCTGTTGTTGTGATGACGCGGAGAAACGCACCACCGAGCGTAGCGAGATTTTCAACGTGCCAGAGTAAACTGAGCTACCCCTCGAGAGGTTGGCAGCTAGGGGTGGATAGTCGTCCTTGCGACGGTTACGCTGCTTTACCGAGGGATTCTGGACAAGTCGTGGAGAATAGAATTGCATAGAGAGGGACTGATCAATTCAACGTCGTTTTCATGTGGTCTTGCTAACAAAGTTTTCATAGCAAAATTCTTTCGTTTTCAGAAAAATCGATCAAATTAACAATTTCATAAGCAGGGAGAAAAGAATTTTTCAAAATAATTTACATTTATTTGGAGAAGAAAAAATATTAATATTAATAAATATTAATTAAATTTAGCTAATATATTTTATTAATTATTATTGCATTAATTACATATCCTAATATATATTTTAGTATTATTCTTATTAATTATAAAATTTGTACTAGCGGACATGCATTAATAATGCATTACTAATTTTATTCGTGCATAATTAATATATTAATACATTAATTGACACACTCGATAATTTATAGATTCTCTACAAATTATGATAAAGATCTAATTTTATACATGTAATAATAATTATACATGGGACTTTTACGAAATTTCCCTTGGGATAATTGTTGAAATTTTCTACATTCTGTGTGTCGCGCATAAACCATCGGCTACGTACTTTGGAACTTTAGGAGAAGCTATGTTGAAATTGCAATTATGGATTATCTCGTTTCATAACTTTTCGGTAACATATAGGCCGCATTGTAGGGAAACGGCAATGTTACGTACAAGTTTGGAATTGTTTAGAAAATACGCACAATATTTGAGAAAGTTTCCTTACGCATTATCCCTCATTATTATGCCAACGTGAGTGCACAACGCGATATCCGTCATATAACGAACGCGTATAATTATATATTATCGTGAAATGTAATATTATCAGTGTCTTCCGTAAGAAATTTACCTATCCCGAGTCACGGCTTTTGCAGAGTTTCGCAAATTGAATTTTAAATTCATCGTCATTTACATTTCTATTAGCTTGTTACCCATGCATTACCTTTTCATAGAACGCGATAATCGGATGGAACTCGATGCAGAGGCCACGGTAGTGCAGTGATTTTATAATGGTGATCAAAGAGATTTTGGGTAAGCGTTTTTCAAATAATTTACCGATGTTTTGTGTTTGCTAAAAAATTCTATACGGTCCTCTTAAAATATTTTTAAAATACAAATTTATTTTTTTAATTGTATCTGTAATATTTTTGCTTACTTTTATTATATTTTATTTTCGCTTCGTTGCAAACGAACAATTTGCAAGTGACAATTAATTTTAGTGCAACAGTTTTCCATGTGATAATTGTCCACTGCCCAGTATTGGGTAAATATCTTTGCAAGTCATGCTGTACTGTGGCTGTCAACAATGCTCCATCTAAGTTTGACCATTGGAATGTAACAACATGCTGTGGTAAATGCTGCTATTGGTACAACATTGGCAAGAACATACGGAATAGAATTGATGCGACATTGCTATTGTGGTTGAACTAGTATTTTGAAGGCTAGCACTTTGGAGGTATTATTGTTGCTAGTATAATTAATATTGATGGATATTAGCTTGAATCGATGATAAAGAGATATATTACTCTTGAAACACAGGATTGGAAGTTGTAATATTACTCGCATGTAATTTCTTTGTGGAATATGTTGAAACATCATTGATATTAAACATTTCTGGCCTTATTATCCTTTAATGTTACAATTTGGATACATTACAATTAGCAATGAGACACCGCAGTGGAATGCTCCAATTATGAGATAGCGATGAATATTATTCGAGATTGTCTGGACATCACCACTGACAATAAGTCAACGTTGGACAATTCTGTTGCAGTTTCTCGATGGATTTTTACATCAAAGAGGCACTATAAAATTTCATATCGAGTAAATCTACATCGATAACTGCAGACGAGTTTAACGGCGTCGTACGAATCACGTCAGGAGCAATCAACGGCGGCTCAGTTGACCAGAAACAATAACTCCGGAAACTCCAAATAGACGGGATCGGGTAATAATGGCGCGCGCGCTCAGTAAAATAGCAAGCGAAATCCGCGGTGTATCGCACCTCACACAGGAAACAAAGCCGTCGTCCGCCTGCATTGGGCCGCATGCATGCGCGCTTGGTCCACCGCAAAGCTACCACGCGCGCATATAGCCGTGTATGTATGCATCGGTACGCGTTATTGTTTGATCAAGCGACGCCGACGCCCGCGTGCAACTGCATCGAAGTAGACCATGTATGACGAGGTACACAACTTGGCCCGAACTCACTGTACTGCAACGAAACTGCACGCAGCGTCCGTTTTTTCAGGAAAATATTTGCAGTCGCGGACACGGCTCGCTTTCTCTGCCTCATGCATGCGTTCGTCGCGCGGAGAACTCTTCAAAGACTAACTATTCGCGTTCAAAACGTGGAGTAACAAATTTCGAAACTCGATGTGGCTCGACATGAATATTTGTTTTATTTTTGTTTGACAGACTATATTTTTAACATTCTGTCGCGGGATTTGTTTTGTCCCATTGTATGAATAACATTCCAAAATAACAGAAAAGAAATATATTATTATATAAAAGCGTAATACACAAAATTCAAACGTGTAACTTGTATATCGTTAAAAATTATTGGTCACTTTTCATGATCGACATGACTGTGATGAATAATGTGATGAATACTGATTACGTTACATATGTCTGTCATTCGTGATTTGGAAAATAAAATTTATAATGTTGTTTATTGTTTAAGCATGAGTACATCTACGGTCTAGCTTCAATTCTTTAATTGAAACTAAACTAGATTAGAAGAGAAGCAAACGCATTTATTTTCGCTTGGAAAAGCATAATTCCTTTCAGAGGATCATTACTGTATTACCGTGGACCACTTTACGGTATTAACAATGCGGTTTTTTTCTTTAATTTAATGGACACACATAACCATGCAGGCGCATCCGTTTTTTTTTCTTTCTTTTTTTAGATTGTGCATTTAAAGCAACCGCAATCGCTAGTTGAAAGCCACCCGCTCGTTCTCAGTATGGAGTGAAGTAAAAATTTTCACTTGCACGAAGACGCGCATTTCACGGCGCGTGCGATTTCATAAAACCCCTCGCGCCATCGCTCATTGCCATGGAAATTCAGGCGATAAAACGCGTCGGGTTTTATCACCCGTAATGTAAAAAAATGCATAAACTAGAGGCGCGTCGGGATAGCCGTAAAAAACACGTTACTTCTATATTAAGGCGCCACGACTGCAGCAAGGCGCTCGTACGCGAGTTACGATCGTATCGATTATTTCGGCAGACATGTAAATCGATAAAATTGGATTTTTCCAAAAGAAAAATCAGCTAACACTATTTGTTTTGACAACACAATTTTCTTTCAGGCTACAGCTCCTCGTAAAATCTTATATTTATATCGAATATTATCAAGCAAATTGGCATTTTTGTATGGCTTCTTCGAGGAAACATCATACTTTAATGTAGGCAATTGCATAAATATATGGCGTAGATAATTTTGCTTTACATTTCCCATACATTTAAAAATTAATTTGAAAATATCTTTTAAAAGGTAATTTATAATGAAATAATTGTGTTAATGCATAATAAATGTGTCACACAACTAAAGTAAGGAAAGAGAATTATATAAAATTTTTGTTTTGTTAAAATTGCTTTCGAATTATTTTTTCAAAGTTTCAAAATTGGGACGAATGAAATAAATGAAATAACTCGAGTTAATTACGCTGTAATATATTTACTTTTACATAAAGATGCAATTTTGAATTATATAAGTCACCTGTCCACGAGATTAATTTTTGCATTCAGGATAGCGACAATAAAATCTGCAGAAATCTAATAAAAAATCTTATTTGTTTCACAGAGACAAAGAAGACTTCAATAGAACTAATTAATGCTCCTTTTGTCAAATTTGCATTCGTCGACGGCTATTGTACCATTCTTAAGTACTTAAACGGGCTCTCCCGTGAAATTGGCTCCGTTTGACAATTCATTCGGTTAATTTATTTTTTTATTACAATCCACGAGGAAAGTCGCATTGTTATGACTTCAGCGCGATCAGCGCCAAGTAAAATCTAGTCTTTGTTCTAGAAAAGAGATTCAAATGTGATTGATGAAATCAAAATTTCGTCGTGAGAGGCAAATCTCTTTGTTTAATTATTTCATTTCATTTCATTAAAACATAGTAAGTATAATAAATTATATTGTTTAAAGTTTTTTTTTATTCGAGAAAAAGGTGAATGCAATAAATTTTAAAAGTTTATGTAGACAACGCAAAGGATTCTATAATAAAAAGAATTTAAGCAACGCGTCTCGAAAATCAATTTTTCTGAAATATCAATCCAAATAATAAATGTTTACATTTGATATTCATAATTTTTCGTTACAATGATTCTCTTTTCCGGCCCCAGAATTCTATATTCTCGGAATTACTGTACAGTCTTTGGGAGATTTGCAAGAATTAAAATTTTAATGAGGAAAATATAACTTTCACGTACCTCTTTTTTAAGTTTTAAATTGTAATTCAGGATTTTGTGCATCCACCTGAAGATTGAAGTGTAAGCCTCGTTGAAATTCTACCTTGTGACGCAATAAGCTCCGATAGTGGCGTTAAACTTGGGGATCAAGCGAATAACGAGCAGAGTTACCGTCAATCTTCACGTAAATCGCAGACAAATGACCACTTCAGCATATGTCCGGCCCGCCCCTTTGTCTTCGTGGATATCGTTCGCCTATCGATCCCGCGCCGGTCAATATCTCGAGGTTCTCAATTAACCACCAAGCTGCCGATCCAGTGTTCCCGTGGCAAACGCCTTAATCCTTCCGCATCCAGCTAGACACGTACATTGGCTTGTCGGTTGATCAAACCGACTCTATTAATCGATTCTGGCAAACTCGAATGCGGATCAAAGCTTTTGACGATGCTTCGCGCAAATTTCTGCCATGGCACAGCAATAATCCCGGTGAAGTATTCTTATTGTTAGATAATTTAATTTAATCAAAAATTTAATTAAATTAAATTTTAAATATTGTTAATACATAACATAATACATAAATGTACTGAGATGAAATTTTAAATCTTATTCGATTAAGATTACATTTAAAGCATTATTACATGAATGACAAAACTAAATAGTACCCTCTTATTTGTCACAGAGATTAAATTATCTGACATTATTCTTTAATTGGTCATACAATTATGCATTCACTTTATAATTAGCAATGTAGAAAGAATAAATTATAATAAAATATCGATATTATCGACAGCTTTGATGTCAAATATTAAAAGCTTTTAATCTACGAAGCTAAAATTTGCAAAGTAATAATGCAATAATGCAATAATGAATATGAAACAACTGCGACAAACTGAATAACCAACAAAGCATTCCGCTAGTCTCCGAGCGTAATGCCAATCTGATAATTTGATTCAGCGGTATGTCATCGGCAATCATTAATTAATCGCAACAAATGATCGCAAGCTTCGCGCTGCGGACAACGATCGATTTGGCGACGGCGTAATCCGCCGCGCCATTAGATAAATCGTCCGTTCGACAAATAACGTGGCAAAAGGACAAACTAATTTAATCTCAGTATTCAATGCATCTCGGCATTTCTCATATTTGCCCGCGTCGAAATTGCGAACGCGCAATCGACGGATGGGGCGCGCGGCTCGATATTTACATATAACAGCGGCAAATAGCAGACACCGAAGATATAGGTAGATCCGGGATGTTCCACAAATTTCTAACGTGTCGAGAATCGCGCCAAATTGCTGACGTGAACGCGACATGACGTTACCAAATCGAAACTGGCAGTCGCGCAGACACGATACTCCTTTAAGATCGATCTCACGTTAGGCGAGCTGTCTAGTTAAAGTAAGTACATTGCATTTGTCTGCATGTGTATGCATGTGTATCAATATTTGATATGGAACGAGAACGGCACGTTCATCTTTTCACTGTCAAGTCACACGGCGACGTTGATTGATCACTTTTCTTCTTTGAGAAATTTTTGTAATTAAAATGTTGATTATACAGCATACAACTGGAGTAGCTCAATTTTTACATAAATGTGGTACTTTCTAATTACAAAAATGTAAAAGAATTTCGTAGAAAAATCTCACCGGCATATTGTAAAGTAAAAAATATTTTTATTTGTTTGTGGAAATAATGCGGCATGAATAGGCGGAGCGATGCGGAAACTGCAATGGGGTTGTGCTACATACTTAATAATCCGTATTGGGGTTCTACGCTTGCCGGTGGGGCGCAACTGCTTGTTTGCATATTGCTCATTTGATAGAAACTTAAAGATCGTTAAACGGACTGTCTAAATATCGCGTGGGATATTCTAATTCTATCCGTCCATTTCTTTGCAGTCAAGTCTATTAACGAGTCAAGTTTTGCATTTTTTTACCGCATTGCTAATTGTAAGACAAGAAGCAAAGAAGCTTAAACGATGGGTGAAATTTAAGCAGCTTAAGTTTAACGCCACTAGCCAGCAAGAAAGATTCTGCCTTGGATTTTTTTTTCCTTCACTATTACATCGCATCAAAAATTAATTGCGCAATTGCATTATGTAATCCGACATTAATAGACAATTGGGGAATAAATTAATCGCGTCATTAACGACGGCGACAACATGATTAACGATTATAATGTAGTAAATGCGACAAAAATTATCCATATATTAATATCGTGTCGGTTTTCGACATTGCAAGTAAGCGCGCATTTTACATGTCATAAATATTTCTCGCGGCTCTTTCACGAGACAGTTGTCACCGCTTCCCCACATATTGACTGCCTTTAAAGAATGCTCCCCCGTTTGTTTGCCCCTAGCAGTCAACAGCAAGTCGAGTTTTCCGCTTTGTTGTCGATAATTCGCCGTTTCGTTTAGCGCGGTTAATGCCAGTGCATCCGCTAATGCTTCTTCCGCGACGACTTACGAATCTGCGCAGCTGCGCTAATTGTTGCGGTACTAATCAGCTTAACTAGTCGAGTGGGCAAGTGAACGTCCACACACGTGCTTCCTAAATGCATTAACGTAACACAGGAGGATCTGCCAACCGAGCGATTTCCTATCGATTTTCAGAGTGTCCTGTCGCCGCACAATTGCGACACGAAACCGCATTTCTCCGCCAAAGCTTTCTCCGAAGTATCATTTATTAATAAAAACGTGTATTTCTGTAAACAAAATTATTTTATGTCATATTAGTTGTATATATACGGAATATCTTCGTTATTTTTTACTTCGTTATTTCTCAATGATATAGTTTCTTTAATTTATTTCTCAATGATATAGGTTCTTTAATTTAAAGCCGATTTGCTCTTAACGAGAATATTGAGATAGCGAATTAATGAATAAATAATTATTGTTATAAGATAATAATAAATAAGAAAAATAAGATACTTTTTATAATTTAAGCTTATAAAGAGAAAATACGGATATTAATATTTTTCTTTATTTTTCTGCCTCAGAAATTTATTAGTAGAGAATAATAAAAATAATATTTTATTATGTTGTATAAACGTACGCGTCCAAAAGGGGCCGATAAATAAACTTGAAACATTACATGTTATCAAATTAGTGTTATAATGAACTAAATAGTAAATTAGACTAGTCACTACGAATATCAATATTCTGTTTATAGTTGATGTTAGCATGATACGTCATTAATAATTTCCATTGTCAGCTTATGAATTGGGGAGATGATCGATTGCCAATTCAGTAATTTCGTAGTTACTCAATATTCTTTGTGGTATTAATTTTCAGCATTTATTGTTTGATTAATTCTTTTATATTCACATCTCTGTATTATTATTTTATATATCTATTTTTAGACATCTTAAAAATGATTATTATATTTTTGAAAATATTGAATAGGTTTTAGATATCGAATGTATATTATTTAATGTAAGAAATATAAGTACCAAAAAAAAAACTAAAAATTTTTCATATCATTTATCGGAAAAAAAGGAGAAGTACAGCTGTTCTTAGAAACATATTATATAAATAATCTTGATTCTGTATATACATTGTATAAGACTGTTTATTGATTTTCACTTTATCGAGTTCTCACTTCAGCGGCAGATTTTTGTTCCATTCATTTAAATGACCAACTGTCGTTTTAATGAAAGTAATAGCGACACAAAAAGCTAACATATAGACGACGTCGGAGAAGCAATACATTCAACTCTCCAATTACTAAAAATCTTAATTTAATTATTGTATAAAATACTCTTTCCGCAATTAATAATATAATACATACAAGCGACAGCACAAATAACTTTTACAATGTAATTGTACGCTTCGGTGGCGTGCGAATTTCACGAATAGAATCAAATTATTGTTGTAGCGATCCTTCAATTTAACCATTTGTTCGTAATAGCCATATTAATTTGGTACGTTTCAGGAGGCCGCGCATAATTATCGATTTCTGAATTAGCCATGCAACGAGGTATAATCGCCCAAGGGCGTTGAAATGACAGCGGCAGTATTGGTGAAGATGACAGAGACGTGATGCGACGTGAACGACGATCCACGGGCGAAAGAGGGTGCGCATGTAAGAACTGTAATTGATGGCGTTCTGTTTTGACAGGACTACATTACACAGAGGATTTAGGTACGATCTTGTTCCGCTCCCGAATATCTCACTCTCCTTTCTGGTCCCGTGAGTTAACGAACCATTTCTACGAATATCTCTATTTGCGCATTAAGAATGAAGGAAGGAAGAAATTTTCGTAAACAATAACATTAAAGACTGTTTTAAAATAATATTCAAAGTTATGCAATATTATCCGTAATGTTGCAAATTGATTATTGACGGTAAACAGCTCATAATACAAATATTTAATTATTAAGAAAGAATATACGATATAATATTTTCATCTCTCTCTCTTATTTTTAATTATTAATCTAAAATATTCGTTGTTATAATTAAGACAAATATATTTTTATTCTGTTTTCCCTTTTATTATAAACTATTTTAATAATATTGTATAAAATATACAGTATATATATATATATATATATTATATATATATATATATATATATATATATATATATATATATATATATATATATATATATATATATATATATATGTGCTGTTATTTTATGTATTTTTCAAACTATTCGATTTTTCTGGAACATATTCCGAGTTGAGCTTCATCAACCTGAATTAATGAGTAAATAACAGTAGCGTGTTTAGTTCTGCGAATCAAGTTCTTCTCTTTCTCTCGTCTCGATAAATTTTCAGTTATCACTTTTCTCACGGCCATCAGGAATGACTGACGTAGATTAATGACAGCGCTAAATGTCGAGACAGATGAAACTGATAAGAATAACGGAAGAGTCGCGGATTTCCGCTCCGCAACTTCTGTTTTACCTCACAATCAATCTCTTCTTCTACTTAGTGGTAAATTGGTCTACACTTAACGTTCGCATTTATTAACTTTCTTTTGGAAAAAGTATTCTGTATCTTTGATTTGTTCATAACGCTACAAGTAAATTTTTGAGCATCAGCTTTATATCAATGCATTTTGAACAAAGATACGTGCCGGATAAACCGAAGCACTTTAGTTTCGCTCTAAATACTCATGTTTTCGAAAATATAAATAATCAATATTTATTTCATACATATTAAATATGTACATCTTTGTGCATGATTAACGGCACAGGTTAATATTTGTTTTTCTGACGCCTTTTTTCCGATCTGACCTGTTCGCTTCAATTATTGCAATAAATTAAAAAATCAAAGAGTAAAAAAATCTCTTTCTCGCAATGTTTTGATCGTAATGAAATTCCCGAGAGTTAGAACGTCGATTAAAAAAAAAAAAGAGAGAGATCGAATTGTAATTACGAAATGCGGATCGGCAGCTGCGTTTACAATAATAGCGACGAGAAATATCGAATTAATCGAGACTTCTGTTGGATGTAATTGAGGCGCGTTTTGCTACGAGCGCAGATGCTCAGAAGATTTCTCTCTCCTTTGCATTACCTTATTTTATGCGCGTTTCATTATTGATCTATTGTTTGTCGGCTATAAAAGAAAATATAAAAGAGAGATTCAAATGAGATCTGATTAAACCGTTAATAGATTTTTCTGTTGACAACAGATGTGTTTGTTCTTACTGATCTGTCATTTGCGATGCTGACGTTGATATTTTATTCAGAACGCTTTTTAATTACGCGTAATCGATGGCACGTCTTTAAATTTGCATAAAATATATTACATGTCTCGAGTATTACTTATTCATGAAGGACGTCGCTCAAAGATAATAGCCGGATCGTCTGTGGAATTTTCAAAAAATATGGCACGCAACGTACAGGATTTTGCACTTTAGGCATCGATTATTCACGATAAATGCTACAAATATTGAAGATCGGCGCAGTAATCCTGGCAAAAAGCATTATAATGTTAACTGCACGTTCAGTCGCATTTTTCACGTAAATTCCTTCATACGCTGCCAAGTGAGAATTCAATATTATTAGAGAATATAAATGGCACAAATCACAAATGGCGATATGTACATGTGGCATCAATTTTAAGATATTTTACATTTAAATATCTATTGTCCTTTTACATTATTCTGGGTAAGAAAATTAATAAAAAAAAAAGAATTCGCGCACCTTGATCCACGCAATATTACCTGAACAGATTTTTCATTATTTAAAAGCTATTATAATTTTTATAGTAATTATAAAGTTTTAATTCAATAGCGCAAAAAAGTAATGATGAAAAAATCCTTTCTTCTACATGCTTCCACATAATAACCAGATGATAAAAAATTGAATCATGTCGAGGGATCGGTATCGTTTGACTTGCGGAGCATAGAATACACGCTCAGAAAGGGGCCGATAACGAGGATCCATATAATACCCTACCTATCGGATATCCGTATGTTCGCCGATAACGACGACGATAGTAGTTCTCTTCTACGTGACATCATTTTTTGTCAGCAACGTCGTGATCTGAGAAATTAAAGTTCGAGCGGAAATACTCGACCGAAAGATGGTTTCGAAAAAAGAGATTGGGTGGTTAAGCACGGAAAATGATAAAGAGGAAGAGGAATTTACATTTTCAGGTAGGAATAAGCAGTGAAAGACCGACGGAATGTCGAGGGAAAAGATTCAGGTTCCGACAGGAAAACGGTCTTGCTCTGGTATTTGATGAATTTGTTTTCGAAGCATCTCACCATACGTACGGCCAACTCTGAGAGGAATGAAGGTTTCTCTATTGACAAAAATATGGAATGAATTCATGGATGCGCACATGAAAAAGANAGAAAGGAAAAAGAGAGAATTCTTGCAAAAACAATCTGTGTCGATTATTTTATTTTATACGATACATATATAATATGCAATACACATAATATGCATTACATTGATAGTATATGATATGATGCAGGAATTAAAATCATGTTTCTGAGCAAAGAATTATAAATTTAAATTAACGTGATCAGAAGTAAAATAGTATGTAATCGAAGTTCTTTAGTAAAATTTATTATTGTTAATTTAATAAATAAATTATTTATTTAACAGAATAACTTTTACAATACTGTTACATTAAACGTTAATACATTTCTAAAGACAAAAATCCTTTGCGATGGATTTATCGTTCGCCATAAATTCAATAAATAAATTGCAATGATACGTGATGCTCTTTTCGTTTAATTGTACCAATTAAAGTGTCCCAAAACAACACAGAAGGTTTGCACTTACACAAATACATAAACACATATAGAGAAGCTGCATGAATCCGAGAGGAGCAACTCCGAAGGAGGAAGGAAAAACGAGGGATGTAACTTCCCATTCGCTTGAATGGAATGCGCACTCGCGGTGCTTAACATTCGCATTCGATATTCTCGCTTCTTTGTCGCCGAATCGCTTTTGCCAGGAAGGTAAACGAGATGGCTATATCAGGATCGGAAAGTACGGAGGAACGAAGTACATGGCTGGAAAGTTGCGGTGAGAGAAGGAGAAAGGGAAATAGTCTGTTAGAGAGATGGTCAGCGGGAGTGGGAAAGAGAGTGAGAGAAGAGAGAAGAAGGCTTGGTCGCTGGTAGTACATGTATATACACGGGTGTACGTAGAAGATGAACAAGCCGGAGAAGGAGAGGAGAGAGAGAGAGAGAGAGCGAAGTGAAATGTAGAAGGGATACGCCGCAACCATCAGGATTCGATCGAGTCTGCCGGTGTCCTTGTTCGGATTTCAAATACAGATAGAATTCAAGGCATCTTCCTCGGCGTGTCGACACAGCCAATGTCTGTGTCTGATCCCGGAATGATGACGAGACAGCGGTGTACAGGTAGGACAGCGAGCGGTCAGACTGAGAAAGAGGAGCTGCTATCCGTTTCGGTGGCCGAAGGTTTTCACCGTAGAGTATGCGAGTGTTTATGTGTCTGAAAGAGAAGCTAAATGAAAGGAGAATAAACGAAAGGTAAGAGAAGGAAGAGCGTGCCGGAACTCCCAGGAATGTTCAAGTGACATCGCGGACCCCGTATGATTGTGAAACGAGAGTTCTAACAATATTAAGTAAAAACGGACGTATTAATGCCGAGCAAACTGCACTGTGCAATATCATCAGTAAAATCAATAGCGATTTTCGTATGATAGACATTAAACGCTGGACTATATAGACAATTATTGAATATTGAGAAATTAAAAGACTTAAATTAATGACTGATTTTGTAACTGCATATGGCGCGTTTAATATTCGCGTTCGCGGCATCATTAACGGCATTGGTGCCGAAGGTCGATTTTAAAAGCCAATTAAATTAATCCGTATCAGACAAAACACAGAATTCGATACTTGCATAATTTCGTTTCAAGGCAGAGAATAAATATTTTCGTCGCCGCATTAGTTGGCATTAATAGTTAGTAAGTTAATAAAATTAACGCCAACTTTGACCTCGTTCCAAAATTTCGTTGCTGGAGTTTGAAACTCTTGCGTACGCTTCCTTATTCAATAATCCTGGAATTAATATCTCTGGTTAATAAACAACAGGTATTAAATGTAGTCTTGTCGAATTTATAACAAGATACGCGAGAAATTATTATTTCTTTAAAAATATGTAAATATCGAATGTTAATGTATCAATACATTTACAATACATTGATACTGCAGCCAAAAATTAATCCATTAAATTAAAATTAAAGGGATTTAGTATCGCTTGTAATTAAACGCGCTGCTAAATACCGGAAAAATGCATATCCACGAGTATTTATTCATAAATTTTTCGCCGATTACCTGACTCTGCGTTAAAATATTTATTCTGATAACAATAATTATTTTAAAAAAGGAGCCAACTGCGCATACACACGAAATAACAATATTTCAAAGTTTCACGATATCAAATCTGCACTTTACAGATCGATAAATTCGACTGTATGCTCCGCTATATGTATATAGCTCGCAACGTGAGCTGTCAGATATATCTTTATTTGCATTTTCTGCCGCGGGACTTGCGTGACATTACAGTAAAATAATTATTCCAATAAAGAAAGTGCGCTTTTCGATAAGAGATATATCGACGCGGCGGAAAATAAAAATGAATATACCGAACACTATATGCCGTATAAAAAAGTTGGGCCATCATATATCTCGATATTAATTAAAACGCGCCGTTTACCGGCGCTGACCTACATCCCTTCATTCTCATTTTTGCTTTTTGCCGGTCAGCAAAAGAACGTATTTTCCGCAACTCCGGAAACCGTTTTGGACTCCCTAAAAGGAGAACTCCATGCGGGAAACGCACAGAGTGAAGTGGCGGGAAAAAAACCGCGATAGAAAATTGAATGAGAATTAAAAGAGTTTACACTACAGGGGTAGGGCTAAATCAAAGAAGCGAGCGAGGGATCGAGCGAAATGTGGAAACGAAACGCATAAAGAAAATCAAAGCCGTGGGTCTGCCTGTGCTATTACTCCGACACTGGCATCCGCCACGTCCGTCCGCTCGCTCGTTCTCTCCTACACCCTCTCGCTCGTGCTTTCATCTGGCGAACGATAGAAAGGGAGATCGCACGCGGCACGTTGGCGCGAGAGACCCGGAGAACCGGAGAGAAAGACAGAGAGAAAGAGAAAGAGAAAGAGTGAGAAGAGGGACCGGAGATCGAGGGGTTTTTAGAGAAGATCCGAGAGAGACCGAAAATACGCCGCACGATGCTGATAGACGGGGAAAGGTGCAGCGGGGGTGTCCTGAATCGTCGCGATGGTGGGGATGGACCGCGGCGGGTTGAATCGTGGGCGCGAAATGGTCGGCGGGAGCGAGGGGGGGCGCCGGAGAAGGGAGACGAGAACCGGGTGCGAGAGAGTGAGCGCGCGCGGCAGGGGGGAGGCGGTACAGGCGCGGAGCGACCCGACCGACCAACCGTCTACCAGTCAGTCATCCGTGCTTCGTCGTACGAGTGAGATCGCGGCGGTACGCTCGCTCGCTCGGTGTGGTTACTCGCGCGCGCGCGACGACGACGACGACGACGACGACGACGGCGGCGGCGGCAGCGACGGCGGCTCGACGTCGTCGTCCGACAGTCTGCAGGTCGCCGGTGCAGACTTGACGCGGACCGCGAGGACGCGGCGAACCGCGCCAACATTCGGAGGTGCAGCTGACTGCAGCAGCAGCAGCGGACCGCTTCCCGCTATCACGCGCATCCCCCCGTCTTCCGCGTTCCTTTCGGAGAAGACGAGGCGTAGACCTGAAGCAAGAGGAACTCGGCCGACTCGGCGATTTCGCACGCGAAGGGTAAGTCAAGTTTTGTTAACGGTCGCTATGCGCGCGCGAAACGCGTACGTTGCTCCGCTCCGCGAGTGCGACATGTGATCGTTTCTCTGCTCTGGCTGTCGCCGTCGAGCGAGACGCGAATACCGTTAGGTAGCGAGCCTCTCGCCGAGGCCGTGACGCTGTGAATTCAGCGGCGAAAGGTCTCTCTCTCTCTCTCCTTTCTCTCTTTTTCTGCCTCGCCGCGCTTCACGCGATCCCGAGAATTTTCGTAGGAAAACTTCTCTCTGAAAGTGGAACGATTACGCCCGCGAAGTTACATGATGTCGCGGAACGTGAAGGTCAGGGACATAGCATGTATCGTGGGAATTATTTTGAATCGGTGTATGTGTTTACGTCGCTCCCGCTCGTTCCGTTTCGGAGTCACGAGACGCGCGTCACGTGCGTCGGCCTTCACGCGCGCGGGAACCGCATTAATTTTGAACTAACGCACGCATACACGATCGTTTACTTTTAGACTTAATTACTATGTACATTACTTTTCCCTGTAATATGCAGCTCCGTTATGATCAAGAGATACTTAGTATTCCCACTCACGTGTTTCAAATTAATATTCAAAGGGATTTAGTATCGCTTGTAATTCTTAAACAGAATAATGAATAAGAAAGGTAAATCGTGGTAGCTTGTTAAAACGCAGCCAAGTCTCTTTTTATATTCTATTTGTTTTTAATGAAATTCGAACTTTAAATTTTTTATATTTTCGATTCTTATTTTGGTGAAAATATAACAAATATAACATATGTATACTTACTTAAAATATTTTTTGTCTGTAATAAAATGTGGAGTATCAAAGTTTTTTTACTGATTTATAACAAATGATATTTATTACAAATAGCAGAAACAGAAGAAATGTAAAAATGGGAAATGCCGATATTGCATATTGCAGTTATAAATACTTTATATATACACATATATAGAGTGTATTTTATTACTGTATGTCACAATATCAATACATTGCAAAGAGTAATATTTTTTTATTGCGTGTTTCTGAAAGTAAAAACTAATTCAAATACAAAAATATAAAATTTAAAGAATAAATTTTAATGAACAAATACAAAAAAAAAAAAGAAAAAAAAGTTTTTTTTTAAATTATTGTAACTAAAAATAGAATAAGTAGTTCTTATGAAATAGATATCATTTTTATTTCAATACTTTGTGGTTTTATACGTATTCTTTATCATTTACTGATTTCTATATGAAATTAATTTCTTTTTTTCCATTAATTTATGTAATATACATAATCTCCATAGAATGAATATCTTTTTTCTAAACGAGGATATTTTTCACAAAAGCTGCAGCAGTTCAAATCTCATATTTTGTGAGCACCGGCTCGGGTATCAACTAATTTCAATTAAATGTTCGCTCATCGGAAAATATTTCGTTTCTCCCGAGGGAGAACGTTGGGTGCAAATCGCCCCCGAGTTTCATGGAGCGATGTTAATTTGCAACGCGGTGTTTACCGATCGCGAACACGCGGAGGCACCAGAGAAAATAAATTCGCCTGCAAAACGCGGGCATCCCAATCGCGGTCGTGCGTGTATTTTTCCGAATTCACGGCATATACCATCGCTCGTAAGTAATCTCGTTCGATTGCATTTGCCGAGGCTAAACGTTTCCGATCGCAACCCTCTCTCCGCGATTATTCGCATCTCTGGATATTGCATTGGTAATATCCAGAACGTTTCGTTAAATATGTAGCAAATGCATCATAGACGTATTCTCAGATGAATCTCATATTAGCAGGAACTCTTTGAAGATGTATTAAACGTCTCGCAACTAAATCTCAGATTAGAATTCCATTAAAATTCATTTGATATTGCCGTAGGATGTATGTATATATGTATAATATTATAAATCAACAAAATATATAATATTGTAAATCGATAATAGGAATATATATGTATGTTACATATTGTATATGTGCGTATATATTCCTATTATCGATTTATATATTATTTATATATTGAAACTTAATATACTAGAAGGCTAAAATTGGTTAAAATTCTGTAGTTGGCTTCAGATTTGAATTTTATTATAGATAAAATTGTTTATCAGAAAGTTCGTATTTCCATATAGTGAAACAGCCTGTGTATTCAGTATCTTATCTTTGGTTTGAATTCACTACAAAAGGTTCGAATCAGTCGGTTCTTGCCTGCCCAGCATTTCCTGGCTACGATAAACTATGCTCATGTCAAAGCACCTTTGCAGTCTCTGACTCCAGTTTCCTGTTAGAGTTTCCAAGAACGACCTTGGCATCAGCTCCGTTTCAACGGGATTGTTCCATCTCGGCGAATCGCAATTTATTTTCCTGATGAGATTTCATTCAATCTTTAAATTTGGATGAATTCTTAATGAGAGTCACACATTGAAATCAAGAAATCTTTAATAGACTGCGCGCGTTCGATATGATCTGTATCGATATCGTCGAAAAATAAATTAATAAAGTAACTATTTACATATAAATCTTCTCGCGACGTTTACGTCACACGGAATTCACATCAGACAGTTTGTCTCCAATAATGTCGCTTCATTTTCATTTCGTGATACATTATCGATGAAGACGAGCGAAGTTACGCACAGTAATAATATCGTCTGTGATAGAACGGCCGTTTCGCTTTACGATATAGAATCGCTTCCAGTAATACCGAGATGCATATCAGAGATACTGCTCCGCTATTTCGAGAACTAAAATCTGTAACGAGATACGCTTTCGCATACTGAAGGTGGATTTATCTCGATATTATTCCGTTAATAAAGCGTCGCAAATACATGTACTTAAAAATAGATACGTGTCCTCTGGAAAATATTATATTCTTCACTCCATTCGCATATCTCCATTATTGTTCATTAATAATTTGTGGGCGACCTACTATTTTTCGAACGGTTATATTTTTTGATTAATTTAACGTATCCGCAAATTTTCGTTTTGCTTCTATTAGTCAGTCGTTGTAAAACACATTTAATTTTGCATCATGTTGAGCAACATGAAAAAACAAAATTCAATGCGAAATAAACGCGATATCACACGGTACGTGTTCTCATAAAAAATAAAAGGGTTCACGAGAGCTATTAATCCTCTCGAGTTTCGAAATGTGGAAAAATTCATTTTTAAATATTTTATTCTTGTCACAAAGTTACCAAGATCGATTATCTTTATTTTTGATCGTTATTTGGAACGATTATATTATTTTCTATTGTTTATGTTCCATTGTTTATAATGTGCGGTACATATTAAATTGCGACTTGTATAAAATTATCGATAAGATAAAATTCAAATTGAAATGAATTAGAGAACGTAATGCTTAGAGTGTATTAGCACATATTAATACACGCCACTCTTCCAAATAAATACTTAACTTCGAGCTCAGCGAACTCCCGCATCGTTCGTTTTTGTTTGAAACCAACCGTCCAACTTTCGAATCGTACAGTATATCTTCATTACTCCTTGTTACAATACATCGCACAATCGACCGCATCACAGATTCGATCTCTGTAACATTATTTCTATAACTATAAAATATAAGTATAATTAAAATATTAGATACAATTAAAATAGTTTTATAGGCTTAAATTAAAACTCATAAATTTGCATATTGCTTTCATACCTAAATATATTTTTTATTAATAATTCTAGTTGCATGAATATATTAAATTACTAATATATTCTAGCTTTTTAACTTCAAATATGATTTATTTGATTAAAAAGAATTATTATAACTGACATTTTTATAAAATAAGAAATTAAATTAAATATTACGAGTAAATGTATCGACATAAAGATTAGCGGAAAAAAGAGACAATTAATATACATAATATTTCATGCTGTAAAACGTATTCGCTAATCTCTGCTAATTCCTCAATTCTGTGCATATTTTTCCGCTGAAAATTTGATTCAGATTAAATTTTCAAGCTTAAATGTTTAAGTAAACTTTAAATTAAAACTCTGTTAAAGTAAGATCCTTATCCATTCGTCCTCATCGATTTCCCGGCTCTCTAGAATAAGACCGCGAGTCATCGTCTTCAAGACCGAAACTGGCAGTCAGGTAGAGCTTAGGTACTTTACGGCATCTAAAATGGGTTCGTGGAGATCATTTTCCAGTGCGAAGGCGATTATTATATACCTGACGAGAGATCTGGCAGTGTCTCGTCCGTTTTAGTTTCAGCAGCATTTTAGTCAAGAGATTGAATCCATTTTAAAAGAATACTCTTTCTCTCCGACGGGACTTATAACTCGACTTGATTGACCTACCATTACCCCCTCTATTCTTCCCTCGAATGGCAGTTTTGCCTTCTTTTATCTCGAAATTAAAAAGAGGGCCAGTTGCTGCCGTCTCGGTTGGTCGGTCGCGTCGGCTCAGCTACGAAGAGAATAGAAGAGAATAGAACGACAAAGAGAAGCCCGACACAAAGTGCGAGAGGACTGTGAAAGAAGGGAAAAGATGGTGTCAGAGTTGAGGACGGGGTAGTTGGATAGGACGTGAGTTGGCTTAAATTTAATTCACCTCTCTAGTAACCCTTTTCTATTCTCTCTTTATCACGACTCTGGCGGGACGAAGGGGAAAGAGAAGAGAGAAACGAGGTTGGTGGAAGACCAACTCGCGAATGCAATTTCCTCGTGGCGCGAGCTGTATGTTCCTGCGGGTTGCAACCGTCCGGACCGACCAATGTCGAGTCCTTTTTCCGGGGCTGACTCATTCGAAAAGCCCTTTGAATGTGACGATAATGCGAACTTGCAGCACTTCATTTTACTATGGAGATTTATAGCGCGCTAATAACACGCGCAAGAGACGCATAGAGACGTTATCCGAGTATGTGTCCCACTTCTTTAAATAGGTTGAGACAGGTTTCGTCAATTGTTAGAATCTTACAAAATAATATTCGCAATGAGAATTACAATTTGCAGTGTTGTAATAATCACAAATTGTTTCATATAATATTATCATTTTTTTTAATTCTTTATCTTTGAGATAACTTGAGAAAAAAAATGTAATTATGTTATAAAATCATGTGTATATATAAAATAAGATTTGAAATTAAATATTCTAATTTTGCTAACGTAATGAAGCAATAGAATAGTTTTATATTTTAAATTACTGTTAAAATTGGAAAATATATTTATGTGATTACATAATTAAAGAAAATTGATATTTATAGCTATATATTTATTTAAATAAAAATACATAACATGTGTACATATATAACGTGTAATCTAATAATAACCGAGGAGCGATAATAAATTAATGCGTTAATAAAATGCGTTGTAAATAAGAAATAAATCTTATTTTACGACGCGATCACCGTGTGACGACAATAATTGCAGAAAATAATCTCAAATGATAATTTTTAATGCATTTGAAACGCAACTTTCTGTTTCCCACTTAATGTTCGCAATTGACGGATAGCGATCGAGTGGAATGAATTATGTAGCGTAACGAAAATTATGTAAGAGCTTGGTACGAATCACGACGATTAATTCGATGGTATGTCACGTTAGTGACGGATCTCATCGAAAATCACGTAACAACGCTGCACTTGTTTCTGATTGCGATTTCGTTCCTGCAACGCGAAATCACCGAGCGATTGTAAAATTAGCTCTAATCCATAATGGAAAATCGGGTCAC
The DNA here is from genome assembly GCA_021460005.1 of Tetramorium alpestre. Lineage (NCBI taxonomy): Eukaryota > Metazoa > Arthropoda > Insecta > Hymenoptera > Formicidae > Tetramorium > Tetramorium alpestre. The sequence continues at coordinate 2,386,832 of JAJVSH010000008.1, read as the reverse complement.
GTTATGTGGCGAATGCAATTTCGACGAGCCGAAACTATTTCATCATGCCGTAATCACTAAACCGTGCAGGATGTGGATTTTGCTGGGCTAAATCTTTTTTTTTTCGATATGAGAATGCTGACGGCCGAATGTTCCTCAAACGTGACGCTAATACAAAGCGCGAGTCCTTGACGATGTGACGCATCGTTAACGATGAAGAATGATGTTACGAAATGTCAAGAGATGCAAACCTATAGATAATGTCTTTAGATACATTCAGTCTTTTTATGTATTATGTATTTGCATATGTTTACTTTAAACTATTTTTAACCGGTCGACTCGTCCTCGAAACTAATTTCCCTACAGTTTGTAAATTTTAAAGTTCAACACTTGGAGTTGATATAAAAATTCATAAATCAAATCTGACCAACTCAGATTTTTAGCAAGCACATAATGTGTACTGCATCGTGTAGTAGAACTTGCTTTGAAATTAATTTTCGTGATTATCAAGTACTTTAAGTATTTCGTAGTTTAACTGCTGTTTAACAAGTTCAAGTATCCAAAACCAGTTGAAAATTTTTGCCGGAAAGTTCAACTAATCAATTTCTCTTAACATCGTTTGCAGCTCGAGGCCGGTTCTAAAGTAAAGAGGTATCTACCATCTAACTCAGCCAGGACCTTGGCGGTGCACCTCTGTCGTTCGTATCCTGCGGTGCGCCCAAGGGAACGATGCGGTGCGCGATGACGTGATCGACCTCTCGGTCAGCTACGCGCCGTGACCTCGTTCGAGTTGGCCATTCACTTCTTCGTGACCGAGCATCGTCGCACCAAACTCGAAGAGCACGGCAAAACAAAAATCGAGACTTTTGTTTCTCTTTTCGAAAGAGTCAAGGAACGGAGAGAAGTTTCATGGAGTTGGACGTCTCTCGAGGCATCGTCTTGTTGACGCGCTCGATGAGAGAGGCTGCGCGAGAGGATGTCAAGATCATGAGGGCATTTTTGTAACGACGGATCGTATACTCGACGGGACGAAGGGCGAACGATTGAGATGCGCGGAGGAAGGATCTGACCAGATGCTTTGCTGACACCCGAAGAAAAGGGCGTAAGAGGAGGAATTCTGGAGGTATGACAGACGCGTGGAGAACGGAACGCTGACGACGTCGCGCGAGCCATTGAGACGTGCCGGCGAAAAATTCCACGCCCAAGTGTGCACACTTTTTCTGCTACACTCGAGAGGGAAACGAGAGAAGAGACGATCGAAAAACACAAGAGATCCAATTGCAAAACGGTGACTTCGAGAAGAAACGAAGATATGAAAATAGCGGATATGGCTATGAAAGTCGGTGGACGAAAATCAAGACGAAGATCAAGATCAAATCGGATGTGAGATTTTTTTTTTTATTAAACGGAAGAATTAGACGAAACAGAGACTAACAGAGTCTGGATGGTAACTCGGCAGCTTTGAATACATTGAATAATAGAGGAGATACTGCGAGAGAAAACGATGATAAATCTCTGGTCTTCCTGAGACCCCCCGCGTACGAGTCTCAGCGTGCAGTAGACGTGAGGCAAGGCCGCGTTGGATGTCCGCGCGGCGTGAGTATCCGCGTATCGGGAAGGTCACCCGCGATCGCCGCAGTGATCGCGCACCACGGCGGACATCCGCGTTTGTGGTCGCGCTCGCGACGCTGTCATCGCGAGAATCATTCCGTTTTCCCCACTCGTCGACGGCCACATGACTTGACGATTGCCTCTTTCTCTTCCCGCTGCTGCTCCTGCCCNTTGACCGAAGGCGGCGGCGGCAGTGGCGGCGACAACGTCACGGCGACGTCGACGATACCGACGAGGAGTCAACGGCTGACAAAGCGGCGCGTGGTGGAGGTTCGGTACTTAAAACGAGTGACACGCGCCGCTGGCGATTCAGTCGTTCGCAAGCGGTTGGTTCGCAGGTGCGAGACGCGCGTGGGTGCCTGCGAGACGCGCGTGTGTGGATGTGTATGTGAGTGATCGCGTTTTCCTGGATCGTCGTCCGCGTGTACACGTGAGTGGCCTGTAAAGGAGAGCCCCCATTGAGAAGGCACGGAAGGATCGGCCGAGAAGAATCGCAGCAGGGACCAGAAGAGAAAGAAAAAGGAAGAGAGAGAGAGAGAGAGAGAGAGAGAGAGAGAGAGAGAGAGAAAGAAAGAGGGAAAGAGAGAAAAGTCGTGAATAAAGTAGTCCTTTTAAAGGCTGTGGACTCTTCTTTTCCGTTTCGGCAACCGTGGTGCGTCGTGACTGTGGTGTTTGTCGTGGTGGCGCAGTGTTACCATCGTGTCGCTGCTACCCTGGCAAGCGGTGGAAGCGGTGGCGACGGTGGCGGTGGTGTTGGTGTTGGAGATATATATATATAGTAGTGGATGATAACGGTGGTCCACGGGGGTGGCTAAACTGGAGCAGCCGGTGGCGATCGTCGTCGTCGGCGCAGCGGAGGAGCTATCATGTGCACGCGGCGGATTTTCGGACTGGCGGTCGTGGCCCTGCTGACTCTCGGCGGTCGAGCGCGCGCGTACACCAACCAGTGGGCGGCACACATCGATGGAGGAGAGGAAGTGGCCAGGCGAGTTGCGGAGGACTATGGATTTCGCTATTTGGGCAAGGTCAGCATCACCGGACCCAGACCCCACCGATTGGGACTGGGTCTTTTTCTCTTTCTAATATCGTTTTCGCGATCATGCGCTTCTGGACGATCGCGGAAAATTACCTTTTGCACGACCGTAGTGCAAATACGGTTTTACGTTTTTGCCTGAAAAGAACATCTGCCGATACAGCTGATTTGCATGATAATCATTGCATTGATAGCGTTTAATTAATCGGTTATAATAAAATGGAACGTTTATGAGATGAGATTATTGACGAGTAATGAGTATTATTAAAATGAGATTAATTGATTCAAATACATTTTGGCTTATGTAATGCTATTCTTTCCTTTAGAAATTAACGGAAGAGCATTTAATTTAAATTAAATTAAAAAGTAACAGTATTGAATATTTGTTAATTGAATCGTTGAAAACCCAAGTGCTGGAAGACATGCGGTGAAATAAACAAGAATGATATCATCGCGAAGATAAATTATACAATGCGTTTGAGATGAGGCATGATGAGATTTAATTGCACGTTCTTCCAGGCAATAAACGATCTACGCCATTTAGTTCTGGCGGCTCGATTAGTATACAACATTCAGGTTAAAATTACAAGTTTATTCACTTGACATTATTAGCTGCAGTAAATTTGAATGTAAATTCGAAAATAGAGAATTCTATTCTCGTGTAGAATAATTCGACATTGTGGTGAGGAAAACCGCTTTGACTTTAATTAAATTCTATTTCATCATTTATTCGTGAAGTTAAGAAGTGCAGAGATCGCTCAAATTGATCTCTCTCATAAATTAAATATGCGAATTAATATTTAAAGAAGAAACATATGCTACATTGAATGGTTTAAATATGCAATTAACGATCTGCAAATACGTTGAATTTGTTCACTGATTATTAGCTTCATTTCCAATTGAGCCATTTGAAATAGAAACGGTATCCTCATTGAAGGATATTTTAAAGAGTTTTATAATCTTTAATATTTTGATATTTTTATCTTGAAATTGAGAGATGTATAGAGACTTATTCTTCTCGCTTCGGTAACGTACGGAACTTCAAAGGAAACTTTCATACTGTATGATAACATTTGAAATCGGAATTGGTGGAGAGTTGAACTCAATGCATTTCCAACCGATAGATTTCATGTAGGATGATATAATACCTATATTTTGCTCTGAGTTAAATAATATAAACTCCTAAATTGAAATCCTCACGGAACTCTATTATCTCATTTAGTTTCGTTCGTCGATACGATTTTCATTCCAAGCAAATGCGAATGGCATTCTTATCGTTTTCATTGATACAACGAGAAGGCAGAGGGCCTATTTTTCCCATTTTTTTTTCCTTGAAGAACACAAAACCGATTTTTAGGGGCATTTGATTTTTCATCATTTTTCACGATTCAGAGGAAACATGTCGATTTCGAAACGGACATCGAATCTATTGCTGTATTTTTCATGGCTTCTACGATCACAATGGAAAAATTCCGCGCTGCTCGTTCATACCGTTTCATCACGCTCTTTTTTTATCACGAGACGCACTATCGCCAGGGAGGTCTATATAGCGCATTCCGTTGATCCGCTGTGTAATAATTCCCGAATTGTAATTTGTTCGGGAAATTATATAACTCCATTCACGAGAGAGAGTATTTTTAGATTTTGATTTACATCTTCTTGCGAAGCAAACATGAACTCATTTTAGCACTTGATCAAACATCACACGCTCACACGCAGAAAGCATGTGATAATTTTGCTTGCTTTACTTTACTTTATGATTCTTATTTTGCATGCACTTTTCTTACATGTATGAGTGAATGCGAAAAAAAATATTTTTTAAGAATAAAATTTATAAACATGGAATACAATTTATATACGAAATATGCAGATTTTTAACTAATATTATTTTTTAAAGGAATTAAAGTTTTAGCCAAAGTCCCTCTCCATTATAAAATTATATTTAACATATGCGTACGCACTAATTTTTAAAATGTTTTTAAAAGAAACTGGACTATTAGATTTGCCTATTATAAAATTCTTATAATAATCGAACTTTGAATCGAGATCACAGTATAAGAGCTTTTCGTATCAAGAAATTACAACTCGCTACGTATATTCGTATTTCCTATCAGACGCGATAACGATCCAATCCCGGTTATAACTGACTTGACTTTCCTCGAGACACAGCCGATCGCTGACGTAAGTCTTGGTGACGTGCGCCTCTGTGACCATGAAGGCCGCGATGGAGACTTCGTCGTCACAGTTGTTACAGACGGAAATTAACCTCCGCGACAATCTCCTTTCTGCCTAAATAGCTCGCGACGGAAAATCGAACTCTCTATCTTTGGTTTCCACGTCGTTTCTTCTTCAATCGAGCACAATCGGTGGACTCCAATTTGTAAGGCACTGCGTTCCACCGAAATGTCTCGCGATAAAGCAGTCGAGTTGAGAATATCCCGAATTTAGATCATCGAGAAAACTCTTGTGCGAAAATTTTCTCATTTCTTATATTTATATTTGTATGTTTACATTATGTTTGCAATTTTATTTTCGTTTTCGTTAATCTTGATAATGGATGATTTTTTATCTTGAAAATAGAATCGGTTATTCTGTATCTTGGGAGGTAAAAGGATAAACATATGTTATATTTCTTGTTCTGTAATCAATTAACATAACAAGTTAATACACTAAAAAAAATTAATAGATAAACTGCCGAACAAAAAATTAAGTGATACAATATCTAGTTTTAATCATCATGATATTATTTAAATGAGAATTATTTTATGTATTAATTAATACCTCATTAATGATTATTGCTAATACCTGAAACTTTATATTTCAAAATGATTGACTTCGGTTTTTTCCTAATAATTAACCTAATTGTAATTTTTCTGATAATTAACCAATATCTACGCTTCTGCATCTCGCATTCCGTTTTTATTTCTAATTGTGTAGCGGCGGAAGCACGACAAAGCCCGGTTTGTAATTATGCGCACTGATACTGACGATTTTTAAGATCGAGTAACAACAGGATGTGCAACTAAGGGGAGATAAGCGCACATACACGCGTTATATTTCGCCAACGCGTTAAAACTCTTCCGTTCGAAACGTTCAATTTAGTCCGTGGAAAATTCGTTCTATTTAAATAATTCGTTCGATCGCGTTCCTTCCATTTTTATTTTCTTATTTCTCTTTTTTTTCCACTAATACACGGATGATTCGCTACCGCATCGACAGGCAAACGATACTCATGCGTAAACCATGCTTTTGCAGAATACCGCCGTAACGTGAAATCGTGTTCGAAACTGTAATGCGATAAACAGAATTTTAAAACGGGAATTTACAGAATTGCGAAATTTTAGTCGTATTGATCCCTCTTGCGGAATATCGGGAACTCACGGGTTTTCCGTGTGTGTCAGCTGTTCCGTTACGCGCTGAAGTGGCCTCGAATGTTTACCGATTTAATTTTGCAAACGGCTATAATCACTTGCGAAACGCCGAATGATCGCGACCGTACGTTTATAAACGCCTCGTTAATAGAACGAATACACATACACATTGAACGCACTTCTGGCTTGACATATCGATCTTTCGTTGCTTTTCGTGAACTTTGTAATTTTCCGAGAATAATTTACACACGCCAAATATTTTTCAAGATAAAAGCAACATGTACCGCTGATTATACAAAATGCTTGGATGATTATGTATTAAACATCCGTAAACAGAATGATTCGCGAAAACAGAGGAAATATCAAAGAAATAATGGATACTGAAAAACGTATTGTTTAATTACGTACAATTACTTTGTTTTACAGATACTCGTAATTATCTTTATTCATTATTGATTTTTTTAATTAATGAATTTCTATTTGANATTTATTTATTTCATGCTTTCATGTCGTTCATGTTTTGATATATTTTATCTTAATTTATTAATTTAAAAATACATACAGAGATAACATAGTTTTCATCGAATTTATATTTTTGAGAAGTGTACTTTTGCATACTTTAACAGATAATGATAAATCTTCTTTTTTAATATTTTGATAAGCTCTTTACTATATTGAAGTTCCCCTTAACTACTCTTATTTATCAGCTGCATAGTCAGTCCTTGAAAAAATTGCGACACTATGACTTATCGAGCAGTCAACTTTACATTAGTGTATATTGCATGTATTATCGAGTATATGTATATGTACAACTACGTATGTACCACTATAATTAGCGGCTGTTAAAGCGATTGTTATACTACTTATATGCTTAAATGAAAACAGGGTATTCCCTGGTCTTTACCCTGTTTTTATTTAAGCATCAGAAATTCAAATTGATGATAATACAAAAAAATACAATTTTTATTTATTCTTTTTAATTACGATTTTATTATTTTTTAATTTAATTTTATCAAATTAATATAAACCCTTATTTACAACTTTACTCAATATAAACTTCAGAAATTTCTTTAAAGAGTTTTGTAATTTTTTTAAATATTAAATTATGCAGGGACAATTATAAATATATTAGAATTTGTGAATCTTAATAAATTTTTATGGAGTATTATAGTTATAATTTTTTAATCTCATATTATTATTTGAAAGATTTTAAACTGCAATACAGTTTAATTCACTTCTAAAATTTATTCTTTTCATTTTTGTTACATTTATAGTTATTCATTTCGATAGATTTTTACGGATTTTCTATACTCGAAGTACACATTTCTTCGCTTTTTTCTACTTAAGTTAATTTATAAAAATTTCAACAACAGTTATAATACTCTACGTAAATTTTCAATTATTTAATAAGTTTCATATATTTAATTATTTAATTA